>JAVJIX010000172.1:1017500-1272500 GCA_036785185.1 Paratrypauchen microcephalus
AATGGATAAATTTATAGCTAAACTGTCAGTAAAAGCCTGTGGTTTGGAGGAAGAAATTTGACATCTTTGTGTTAATAGGTAAAGAATAAAAGGCTGTACTGTTTATAAAAAATATATATTAAAAACTATTTTTGTTTATTTTTAGCAAGATTAACTAAAATGAAAAAAATTGTGAATCATCAGTGTGAGAAAAAAAGTATAATATTACCACACATAGGGCATACATGAGAAATAGAGGCACAATAAAAGAAAGTGATATGCTTGAGTTTGCAGAGTAATTGTGTGTTTCGATGTTATTTTAAATTTGGTGGTACCACTGATGACCACTAGATGTCATTCTAGCAGACAGGTATTCTAATCTCTTATATAAGTGCCTGTGCTAAAGTACTTGCATTTCTGAGTAAGAATAACTATAATGGCTATTACGTTTGTATCATTTAGAGAAAGCTACTGTCATGATGAGAGCTCTGTGGTCACCTATAGGTCACACATGTCAGACATGTAAACATGTCTGTTTACTGCTCATCTATAGTGGTACTTGAGTAATGTATTTGTGTATTATTTATATTATTGCTGTGTATTATTTTCAGGATATTGTATTCCAGTAATATTTAAGTTAGTCATTTTTATTTTTGACTGCATAATGTTTCTATTCTCCTGCTGTTCTTGTAATCTGGAAATTCTGGTAACACTTTTAATAGCCTTAATAAAGCTTGAATAAAGCTTAATGAACAGTTTATTAACAATGAGTAACTACGTAATACCCTAACCATAACTCTAACCCAGGGGTCTTCAACGTTTTTCAGGCCAGGGACCCCCAAACAGATGGCGAACTGGGCCAGGGACCCCCTACTATATATACGGCATAGAATTGTGTTTTATATTAAATTGAGCTTAGTGTCATGTATAAACGTTGCTACTCTGTTATGGTACATCCAATACAAGGAAATAATACACAGGTTAATACTGTATTTTACACTATAAAATATAAAATTATATTATTTTAAAGTGAAATCAAAAGATTTCGCGACCCCCCTGCAGTACCTCCGCGACCCTCCTAGGGCTCGCGACCCCCCTGTTGAAGACCTCTGCTCTAACCCCTTGTTTAAAGGTCCCATGGCATGAAATTTTTACTTTCTGAGGTTTTTGAACGTTAATGTGAGCTCCCCTACCCTGTTTAGGGCCCCCCACGGCTAAAAGTTGCGAAATGTGTAAACTGAGCATTTGTGATCCTTTTCTGCGTTTGAAGAAAAGACAGCTCAAACGGGCGATTCTAAACAAGGGAACTTTCTGACGTCACACTCAAGGAAAAATGCAAATGCAGTTCCACCGCCCGTCTGTGTTTCTACCCACACTCTCTGGAACTCACGCCCAGAGAGTTTGGACCGCAAACGAGCTACGCAATGCGAGATGCATTTTTTTATTTGCCTGGAGCCACGTGAGAGTGTTTCCAGGCTCGGATGTCCTTTATCCGACCCTCCGAACCTCTGAAACAGCAGTGGTTTAATTTCTATTTTCTGTGGAAATGTGTTTATTTTTCAGTGGAAAGCTTCTCATATCTTCCTCCACGCAAAAATGCGGAAAACGCGGAAGTCGGGCCGGCGCACATCGCACCGCTAAAGAGGAAAGAGCGGAGAGTTTGGCCACGCCCCCACCTGCTGCTCTGGCCTGTCTCTGTCCTCCTCATTTGCATTCAAGCAACAACGCCCATAATTAAGTGTTCCAGAGAGATATGTATAACTCTGACTGTGTTCATGGGTCTTTCTCATGCACTGAGTCTTGATTTTGAAGAAGGATTCATTTACAGTATTAGGGAACCATTAAGGCGCCATATAAAAGCATCAAGAAGTACCATGTCATGGGATCTTTAAGTAGTTAGCTAGTCTTCATAAAGTCTGCTTTATCTGGGCTCACAGAGGCTGCGGTCTGAGCAGGGATGCCCAGACTTCCCTTTCAACACATTCATAATGAAAAAATAAACCAGTGTTCACTGTTCATTATGAAAGTCTTTATTCATGATTTATTGAGGCAAATTCAAGTGTAGTTATTATAAAGTGTTAGAGATAAAGTGACAAGCAAAGGTTATTTTATATTATTTTAAAACAAAGACCAATACAAGCTTTGCACAGAACATAGTAGTACAGTAGAGACTAATAATAGTAGATATGTACCTTTGCGCGCCTGCTCCTCCTGTTTGAGGTTGATGAGCAGAAACCGTGGGCTCTCAGGGCAGAATGGGAGCAGGATGCACTGCAGCACGGCCGGGGCGACGGTCAGCGCCAAGAGTAGAGGCCACAGCTTCTGTGAGCCCAGCAAACTCTCCAGACCAAAGATCTGAACAGAGAGGAAGGTTAGTCTACGATTCAGCAAACTCCAGATAAAATATCTAAGCCTAGAGTGGAGAAGTGAGTGAACCAGCAAACTCTCCAGACCAAAGATCTAAGTGAATGCATTATTGTCCACTATTACAACCAAAGTACCAACTAATAGGGATAGCATCACTGTGGTAACTTTATGACCCCGGTGAACCTCCTGCATAGATAAAATACCTTTATCTTACCTGTGCGATGAGGATGCCCACCACCACCCCGAGCTGGTGCAGGGTCCCAAAGGCTCCTCTGAGGGGGGTTGGTGACACCTCTCCCACGTACATGGGTGTGAGCCCAGTGAAGAGTCCACAGAACAGCCCAATGACCAGACGTCCAGCGATCACCATCTCATAGGAGGAGCAAATGGTGGAGAAGCCCATGAGGAGCCCCCCGATCACGGCCAGAACATTGACAAGGAACATGGACCTGCGCCTGGAGGGACACACACACAGGGAGAAATATTTTTGATCAAAGGTTAAAGGGACAGTGTGTAAGATTTTTACCCGTTAATTACTGAGATTGAAGATACCCATTCAAAAATACATTGTTTTCCAAGCCTTTTCACTTCCATCATGAAATCAAAGTATTCTTTTGGACTTAGATATAGTCACATAAAAGGGGGATCTTCCCCATGCAGAGGCAGCCATTTTGAATACGAGAGCCGCAGAAGGACATTTGGGCTCCGCCTTCGCCTTCGGCAAGGCTCGTGGTTTGGGGTAAACAACACAAGCATGCTGCCGGATCAGACGTCGTAATGGATCTAACACGTGTTTTGGACTAAATTGTTTTACTGGATTTTATTCGCTGGATCCTTACGGACAAATTGAGAGCAAGTTTATGGTGAAATACAGAGTTTGACCTGTGCAAAGCATTCTAAGGTAAGCTAACCTCGTTTTGTGCTTTTCTGTATAAAAGCCCCATGTGCTCAGGGAGTGTTTGTTGTGCAGGGAAATGAATTGCATAGTCAAAAAGAGGAGACTGTAAGGTTTCATTTGATGTGTAGAGTGTCATGGTACATGATCGGGAATGTGTGTTTTCATGAGAAAAAAACAAAACAAAAACGGGACTGCGTTTTATTTATACAGTAGCGGCGCGCGGACCTCGAGGTCTGCCGTAGCTAAAACAGAAAGTGCAATAGCACCATCCACCTATGCGCCACGAATCCTACACACTGGGGCTTTAAGGCACACTTTATTTTGCTGTAGATTGAGATAGGAGACTTATATTTAAAAACAGGTAATAGCATAAGTGTTGCTTTGGAGATATGCAAAGATGGATCACTTGTAATGTAATCTTTTCAATAAGGAAATAAGTGTGGTCAATCTTACAGTTGATTTACATTTGTGTGACAGTTGAACCTCACCCATTTTGCAAGTGAGATTTAGCTCATTTCTGATGGATTGCCACGAAACTCTGACTTTTGCCATAGTGATTATACAAAGGAACCATATTCTGTCAGTATCACCCACTCCAACCCTCCTAGGGAAATTGTTCTTGGTGTTTGACCCATTCTTCAGTACCGCTGTGCTGAATGGAGGTGTGGTGAGCACTTTCAAGTTCAGTTCAATCTCGTGTCACTTATGAAACCAAAAACAAGCACAAGCTCATTCTACTGCTACTACAAACCATGAATAGCTCAAGATCTGCAAAAGTATTAGTGAGCCAGTGGCACTGAAGGATAGGGCAAATGCAGAGGACACATTTCCATCCATCCATCTATTTTCTTCCACATATCCAGCACCAGGTCACAGGGGCAACCGTCTAAGCAGGGACTCCCAGACTCCCTTCACCCCGGACACTTCCTTCAAGGTGTTCTCAGGCCAGCCGGGAGACATAGGCTACGTTTATACGGCGACGATCAAAACAGAATACGCAAAAGTGGCGTCTCGTCTTCAATTTTTTATCCGTGTTTAGACGAGCGTTCTCAACAGGAAATGTTTGTTTATACGAAGACGCAAAAGTGGGCAAATTCGATTGAATATGCATGCCAGGCCGCTAATATAATGTCAGAGCTACCTTTTTCAGGACACCGACAGGGGCTCTCATTACGGTTGTTTCGCCCTCGATGTAGGGTCTGAGCTCTTCGCTTAATGCAACAAAAGCTTGTTTAGTCATGGCACATGGATCGGAAATTTCAGATGGATGGATCAGAAATCTGAGTCCCTATTGAATGAAGTTAAAGAGATAGCGCATGTCGTTCACAGACACCAGAATGAACTCGTTCACAGTTCGTTCATCAGGCAGTAATACAGAGCGTTCAGTTCACGTTCACCCAAAATATGAACGCGTTCATGAACTATCGTTCATGAACTATCGTTCAGTGAACGCGTTCAGGGACAACACTGCCCACCACTGACTGGTTCTGCCCGGTCTTGTCCAAACTCGCCTCTGTCGCCTGCAACGTATTGTTATTGTTTTTACCGGCTTGGCACATCAAGTGTATGCGGCGTGAACATGTTTTGTGCTTCTTGCTGTTTAGACGGAGACACGACCCGGGCCGTCTTCAGAACCCCACACTCTGGAAGGAGTCTTCAGATTTTTGCGGTTTCAGAGCCCGACGGCGCAGGTGCCATGTAAACGAAAGACACTTCCAATAGAATATTTTGTCGTTTTCAATCGCAATCGTCCTCGTCTAAACGGCCCCATAGTCCCTCCAGCGTGTCCTGGGTCTTTCCCGGGGTCTCCGCCCGGACGTGCCCGGAACACCTCCTGAGGGAGGCGTCCAGGCAAGGGAGGCGTCCCCAAATGTGACAAAATTTTCAGTTTTTCATGTCCACATAGCCATTAATATCAGATCAGATATTTTGTAATGGAAGTATGTAGTTTGAAAAGTACGGCGATACATTGCCCAAAAGCTGTTTGGGATCATTAATGACTGTGTGCGGTCTGTAAATGAGTTTTATAACATCCATTAGAGTGAAGCAGAGGCAGAAGCAGACAAACAGGAAACACAATGTTAGAACAGAGCAGAGCACTACCTCCCAAAGCGGTTGGCCATGACCCCCACACTGACGGACCCCACCATGCCGCCCACGCTGAAGATGGCCACAGACACGCTCCACACGATGGTGCACACGCCCTGACTGATGGGCTCTCCGTATCGCTCCACCCATGTCGAGTTAAAGAAGTCACGCAGCTTCTACACAGGGAGAAACAAGGGGAAACAATGGTGATTCATATATTTATGGTTTGGGAGGATACATATATGAAACATACCAAAGAAATACAAATAATTTAACAACACTGGACAGTTGTTAATCTAAAACTATGACTAAAAGTAGTGCTATTTTGATATATTCGTAATATAAACTAAACATAAGTGAATGTGAGGAGAGTAGAGCAGAGCCAAGTTCCTCTTTCCAATCCCAGGGCCCCAAACCAGACCATAAACAAACTCAACATCTAAGGATGACTAAAAGTTAACTAAAATATAATGAATCCTTTACATCAAAATGCAAAAACTAAATCTAAATTTAAATTTGTAGTCAAAATGAATTTAGGATTGGTGTCTGAGCCCCCACCTGCTCTGGAGCATTGATGACTCCAGTGTTGTATCCAAACTGCAGAGAGCCGATGACCGCTGTGGCCAGTGAGAAGAGGAGGTACCCCGTCACCTGCTTCTGCTGCACACACAAAAACAGCAAAACAAAAGAATACAGTAAACATTTAGTGTAAGAAAATGTTTTGAAACATATTGGAGAAGTCGTAATGCAGTTGACAGTTGCAAAGAACAACCCCAATTACTTCATTACTCCTCTCCCTGAGCAATAAAATTATAAAAAGAAATCTGTCTCACTCTATAATTACGCCTTAATCAGCCCAAATAAAGGCTCCAATCAAATGTATTTATAGACAACATTTGAAACAGCCAAAGCTAACAAACATAAGTAGGTTCCACAACTTCTTCCTTGTTATTATTATTTCCCTAGTTGTTGTTATTCTCAACGCTGCGTTGATTCCTCCAATATACTGTTAGAATGTATGCATTACCTATACACAATTAGTCATTTATATTTACTGATGCTGACATCACAATGAAAACCTTGTCTGCTGTGGCATTGTATGTATTTGTGTATTCTTCCATATTATACTTGGTGTATCTGCTTGTTGTAGTGCGGAAAAACAAAAACAGCTCCACTTTATAGTCACCTATCACAACACAATTTCATTTTTTTTTTTTCATTTCATTTCATTTCTTCATTTCGAGCAGGTCAACACAAGGAAATAAATACATGTAACCAATATACAGTCAAATACATTTGTCTTTTCGTTTTGCTCGAAAAGGAGTGGGAAGAAGAAAACTTATTAAATCCCACCCCTGTCTTCCAAAACATAACTTAAATTATTATTAGCTTCCTTGTCAGTTCAGTTGAAAGAAAGACAAAAAAAAGGCAAATTCCATTCTTGTACAAAAAAACCCCGAAACAAAACAAAACTGATACAGAAAGGTGCCATTTGACGATTCATTCAAACTCGTCTCTCTGTATTCAGACCAGACCATGTCTTTATACAAGAACTTAAATTTGTGAATATTTTGGCAGAGCTTTTGCTGTAAATCCAGAACATTCCACATTTTTACCCCACATACAGTCACACAGAAACTTTTACGAGTGCTTCTAACATTGGGCAAAATGAAGTTTCCATAACCTCTCAGATTATAAATGTTCTCTTTAAGAGCAAAACATTTTTGCAGATTTTTTGGCAATTGTTAAACGCTTTAAAAAGCATAATCACTGTATAATATTTTACAAGGTCATTTAATTTTAATAACTTTGACTGAATAAAAAGATTTTTTTTCAAGATTCAAGATTTTTTATTTGTCATATGCAGGATCAACACAAGGTCAACGATGTAATGAGATGCTTAGGATCAGAAGAACCACTGACTCACTAAGATAGTCAAGAAGTACTAATAACATGCAATAATAGTACATGGTAAAAAAAAGTGTTGCAAAAGTGCAGAGGAAGAAGTAAACAATATCATAAACAATATAATAAAATATGTAATAAAATGTAATAAAAAATACAAGGTACAATGTACAAGGAGCAGGTAGGATTAAATCAAAGATGAAATAAGGTGTAAGTATTTCACAGATTGCACATAATATGGTGTGGTGTAGGTGTTGCATGTGGATTTCGTATTGCACATAGTATGGTATAAATATTGCACATAGGTTATTGCACTGATTATTGCACAGGTAACAGTAATTTACAGTGAGATAGTGACAAACATGATATATTCATACAGAGCAGCAGCAGTAAACATAATTATGCATAATGAAAAGTAGTTTAGTGCAGTATTATTGAGAGTTCAGTATTATTTAGAGTATTATCCAGAGTTCAGTAGTCTGACAGCTTGGGGGTAATAGCTGTCTTTGAGTCTTTTTGTGCGTGCTGGCAGGCTCCTGTATCGTCTACCAGAGGGTAGTAGACGGAAGAGTCCTTGTGCCGGATGAGTATGGTCCTTAGTGATGCTGCGTGCCTTACGCAGACCCCTGCTGTGGTAAATGTCCTGTATGGAGGGGAGACTGCTGCCAGTGATGTCCTCTGCCGCTCGCACCACCCTCTGTAGTGCTTTGCGGCTCTGAGCGGTGCAGTTCCCGTACCACACATGAGTGTGTTCTAAGAAGACGACCTTGTGAATAATCCACACAGCCCTTTTTTGCAGAAGAAATAGTGGATTAATTGAACATTGGTAATTATTACCCCATACTTCAATACAGTATATAAAATAGGAAAGAATCAAAGAACAATATAGAATTCGAAGTGCATTGTGATCAAGGTTATGCTTAGCTTTATTTAGAAATGAGAGGCTTTTGGTTAGGAGGAATTTATTTTCAGATACATTTTCAATTTGTACACCATCAATGATTATTTGTAATTCAGGATTGCATTTGTAATTACCAAAGATCATCACTTTTCTTTTATTTAAATTTAATAATAGTTTCATTTCCATATTGACAGTATCCACAAGCTCTTTATAATTTGAGCTACTATAAAAGATATTCAATGTGCATCCCGCTAAAAAAAACAACAACTACTGCAGTACTTTAGTGTACAGTTTTATATCCTGTGTTTGTATGTGTATGAAAATCGTATGGAAGTGTAGATGACATAAGCGTGTGGGCGGAGCATCAGACAGAATCTTACTGCTAACTGTAAAGAGGGTTTGAAGAGGGCCTGGGAGAGACTCAGGCATGTTTTTGATGAGGGAACAACATTCTAACATGGTACAAAAACACCATTTTGCATAATAGCCCCTCTTTAAGCTGACCTTTTTGGGGACATTTCATGCACTTTCCCAAAGGCCACACAGACATAATCAATCTCATAATGGGATTTGAAATAACTTTGTGGATTTGTGATCAACCTGAGGGGCAGGTCGGTGACACAGAGAGAGTGGACATCAATAATACATGAAGATATCTGCTCCTTTATGAAAGAAAAACTCTATTTTCCCCATTCGCTTTAGGCTCAGCGCCGTACAGAGCCCATCCCTCAACACTGGATTGAGTTTGTGTCTAAGCCAGAACATTCAAATGGCTTTAGGTCCCAGACGTGCTGCTGCTGCTCAGGTAATCAAATACATGGATCTCTGTAATGAAATCTACAGCAGGAAAACACGCTGTGGACTCACAACCAGATGTGGCATGAGGGAGTGGAGAAGGTGATTATGGTATTACAATTGTGATTACAAAGAAGCAGAGATGGGCAGGGTATATTTGGTTTAAAATAAATGGTAGAACTGAATAATTACTCACGTGGGAGATGGAAAAACTACTGGAGTAATAGTTTGGATTGAAAATGTGCTAAATCTGTCTTATAATATATCCTCCTGGGACCCGAAGAAAAAAAGTGTATCTAAATTATTATTATTATTATTTTAATTTTCTATTTGGAGGTAAATGAACATCTTAGCATTTACATTTTGTTAATTTAATTTTTATTCATAATGTTGTAACATGTCCTCTGTAATGGACTGTAATAGTGTTAAATCCATGTCAAGTTAACCTAACCTAAACCTGACAAAAACATTTTTTTTGGTCCGTTTGACAGTCGCCTCAAAATGTTTTTAGACTCCCTTTTAATTTCTTATTTATTTATTTATTTATTTATAATTTTTTATGTTTTACTTTTTATGTATTATTTATTTATTTATTTATTTTATTAATATATTTATTATTATTATTATTATTATTATTATTATTATTATTATTATTATTGTTATTATTATTTTCTTTTTTTTTTGACACAAACTAGAGGAATCAGGAATCAGGAATCAGGAAGGTTTTTAATGCCATATGAGTGAACAGGTTCACAACATTAGGAACTTGCTTCGATACCTGGAGCGGACAGACACTCCGAGCAACAGGGCTGCCAATCGCGGCGCCAACTTGGTTACAGCAGAGTAGAAAAAAAAAAGATGCAGACAATTTTACAACATGTAATGACGGAAGAAACAACTGGAGAGGTAAACATACGGTGATCTTTTTCTTTGGCAACAGAAGGAAGGGAGGGGGGGTGGATCAGATTGGAAATCAATAATTGATCGGAAACTGACGCAGAGGCAGACTTACTAAATAGACAGGGCAGAGTGTTTTACATAAAAATGTCAGTGTGAGCCGAATGGAATGTGTTGTTTTTGTTCTGTAGAGTGCTGTGTAAGATAAGGCCCCAGCTGTGACCTTGGACGTGTTTGTGCAGAAGCAGAGTCAAAACAAAGTCCAGTTGAATCACATTTTCAGGACAGTTAATTAATTACACCGGGAAATTTAGCATAATCAATACATTTTTAGAACCCAGGCGAACAGACAATTTGCCAGAACCCTGGTTTATGCCAGTCCCCCCAACTTCATGCCACCAAGCAGGACTGTGCGACTCGCAATCCTCCCGCTGGCAAGTATGATGAATGAACGCAGACTGAGCCGCTGTTCTACACAGTTCCACACAGTTCCACATCCATTATTATCCGAGATGTTATCCAGTGCCAGACAGAAGCGGTTGGAGGGCGAGCTGAAGGAGTCTATCTCAAAACTTAAAAGATGTCCACTATAAAGGACACAAATGAATGGGCGGGTCTCAGGAGGTTAATGTAACTGAACAGACAAAACAATAAGTGTTGCAGATTCTATAGACCAGGGCTCTCAAGTTTTGAGCGGGGTCGTGCGTGAGACTGCGTAATTTCCGAGGAGCGGGGGGGTGCGAGTGAACAATTTTTCCCGAGGAGGGGGGCTTGAATTGCGTGAGAAATGCCGTGTGAGCGTGTGAACACGTCGAATTGCGTTGAATTTGTCTAAAGAGCAAACTTAAACTACAAAGCAACTAATGAGAATTATATAAATGAAGTTATTACCTGATGGTTCTCAGTTTGTTTTATCATCACCGTCAGTCGCTGTGTGCGCTTAGCAGCTGAAACTAGTCTGCCCAACAACAGAACAATCTGACTGGCTGAAACTGAGATTTTTTTCCGGGGAGCGGGGCGGGGAGGAGGGGGGAGTTTTTTTCGCTGAAAACACGCAGTGTCTGCATAAACTGAGCCACACAGACCGATTTTCTGGGCACAAAAAACTTGAGAGCCCTGTATAGACTTACTCGTAACCACAACAAAGTACTGTTACTTCAAACAAAACAATACTTAAGTAGGAATAAAGTATGGTGTCAGAAAATGTGTTCCAAAGTTACTCAAGTAAATGTAAATGCTACCTCTGCAACTGTGTACATACTAAAGTTGAAATAAGAAGTGCTAAAGAACTTGAAGGTGCACTGCGTAACATTTCTAGGGTCCAACGCCTGCTTGTCTCCATGGAAATGTTATTGCTTTGTCTAGAATGTTCCCCAGTACAGATTAAACCTATCACAAGGGAGACAAGCAGGTAACAGCACTACACTACGTCACAATTCAGATCTGTGGAGAGTTGCCCCTATTCACAGAAGAAATCACTGTGTTTTTGAGTAACAGAAACACCCGTAATGAATAAATTCTGGATGGATATGCTTAAAGTCATACTGTGGAACATTCCAGGGAAAGCGATAACATCTCCATGGAGACAAGTACCAGAAACCACCAGAGAAGTTGCACGATGCACATTTAAACTAGACTACAAGCCGCGAAACTAAAGCTCTACCTGGACGACTGAGGGATTCTACACACATAGACTACTACTACTAAGATGTCACAACACATTTTTTTATTTTGGAAAACAGGAGGTTTGGGTATATTGTTTATTTTATTTTATTTTTTCTTAATAGTTGTACAGTGACATATGTTAAATTAAACTTGATATAATTTGGTCTTTTTGCAATTATATTATAGCTAGGGTACTTTATTCATATGCCAATGCAACAAACAGCAAAGTGTGATTTTGGTATGTCAGGTTCAGGTTGTTTCACGAGGGACTATGAGGGCAGGAATTATTATTATTTTCTGCATAACATATTAAGAAAAATGCGAATATAATGTAAGCAAAAAGTGAAGCATTTTTGACATTTGGGTCGAGTCTAAAGTCTCAAAATGAATGCAGGTGTAGACTTATAGGACTAAAAGGGCACCACATCACCTCATTAGTGTGACTCTGAATGTTAAAGGAAAATTAATGTTTTTTTTACAATCTGAGCCTTCTTTCTGCAATAAAACAAGTAGTTTTACTCACCCATAGCAGTTTGGTGTCAATTGGAGTGGTATCGCAGAACTTATGTTGAGCCGTTCTGTTCTACTAATGATCCCGTATCCCGTTAGCTTGAGTGCTCGGGGCATTACTTTGCGGTGTCCAAATAACGCAAACTTTAGCACTTTTCAAATCACAGAAGATCGCTGTGTCAGGGTAGACTTTTAGTGGATTCCAAAACGCCCTGAAACCCGATATCCAGCTATAGTTTAATTTGATGACGTCATCAGAGAGGACAGTGCGCATGCGTGAACTCAGCTGTTTTGTAAACACCGCTAGTCCGAAAGAAGCTAACACCGCTCTGAACTTTACTTTTCTGTTGCGATATCGGGTTTCAGGCCGTTTTGGAATCCACTAAAAGTCTACCCTGACACAGCGATCTTCTGTGATTTGAAAAGTGCTAAAGTTTGTGTTATTTGGACACCGCAAATCAGTGCCCCGAGCACTCACGCTAACGGATACAGGATCATTAGTAGAACAGAATGGCTCAAGTTCTGCGATACTGCTCCAATTGACACCAAACTGCTATGAGTGAGTAAAACTACTTGTTTTATTGCCGAAAGAAGGCTCAGATTGTAAAAAAACGTTACTTTTCCTTTAAATCTCCTTCTCTTTGCTCTGTGAACATGACAAGGTCGTCCCAGGACACCATTTCAGGGTTCACAACATGTCATGAAACCTGACTCAGCTCAGTCTTGTGATGCTATCCGAGATGGGCATCAGGTGACCCACTGCCCTTCATTCTCCCAACACACACGCACTACAGAGATACAGCGGCTCGGCTCTGGACCAATCCGAACGCGGGAAACAGCAGAATGAGTCTAATAGTGAAAGAATGGTATGAAAGATGGATGTGGGGGCAGGAAGTAGAGAGGATTTGAATGTGATACTGATACTTTGTCCCCAGGGAAGTCACAAAGCTTAGAGAAAAAGGGAACTCAGTAAACTACATTAAAGTAATATTATATGATATCAAACAGAAGCATGAATGTGAAGTAAGATTTGGACGTTATAACCAAATGAACACCACATTTTAACACTACTCACTTTAAAGGCCCATATTACATTATTTTCTGGTCTTTCTATCTAACATAAAGTATATAACCTCCTGAGACCCGCCCATTCATTTGTGTCCTTTATAGTGGACATTGAGATAACCAGTCTGTCTGTGTGTTTTGAGATAGACTCTAGTTTGTGGCTGCACTATGATTAAAAATAAATAAATAAATAATAATAATAATAATAATAATAACAATAATAATAATAACAATAACAATAATAATAATAATAATAATAATAATAATAATAATAATAATAATAACAATAATAATCAATTTAAATAAATAAATAAAAATAAATAAATAATATGTATAAAAAAATAATTCAATACATAAATAAATACATACATGAATAAATAAATACTTAAATTAAAATATATCTATATATAAATAATTAAATACATAAATAAATGCTTAAATACATAAATAAATAAATAAATAAATAAATAAATAAATAAATAAATAAATAAATAAATAAATAAATGAGGTGACTGTAGAAGTTTGTCAGAAATGTTGGTTATCAAAAAAAAAAAAAAAAAAAAAGTTTTTGTTAGGTCGTTAACTTCACATGGATTTAACACCAAAATATCCCCGATGTCCATTACAGAGGACATGTTGCAACATTACGAATAAAAATAAAATTAACAAAATGCTAAGGTGTTAATTTACCTCCAAATAGAAATTAAAATAATAATAATAATAATTTAGACACACTTTTTTTCTTCGGGTCCCAGGAGGATAATGTTGTTTCCTCATCACAAACATACCTGGATTTGTGTTTTGTTTCATTCAGATATATTTTCATGTTTCATTCATTGTGTAATATTTTGCATGTTTTATATTGTGTTGTTTTTAATGTGAAGCACTTTGGTCACCTTGAGTGTTGCAAAGAGTTTTATAATTAAAATTTGATAGCCTAGAAATGATTACAAATGCATTTTCCAGTTTTGAGATACTCTGGACCAGTCATCTAACCATAACTATCATTGAATCGTACTGCTTCAACACGGAAATCTGTCATTTACTTTCTATTCTTGTCAGTATTGTGTTCATCTGTTGATGTTTTGCAATTGAAAACTGCTAATTGACAAATCCTTTACCTCCATACCCACACCACATCCTCACAGTGACCACTCCTGTCTGTGCAGCTCTAATGGATTCTAATGTGTTTACTCCGAGTCCCACCGCTGTCTCCTGTCTCGTGTTGTTTACGTCTCACCTGGACGTGGTGACATTTGTGGAGCAGATAAATGCGTTTAAAAGCCCCGTCCTCTGAGTCTGTGGTCTGTGCAAATGGATGAGGATTTAATCTCTTTTGATGAAGAGGAAAAGACAAAAGTGAAATAAGGAGCGACACAGTGAAGGAGGAGGATTAGAAAAACCTTCACTGGGTAATATATGGTAAACATGAACTTAACTACATTTAAATTAAAATATTTTAAAAAAATCACATACTTTAGATGAAAAGCTACTAAATGGAGAGAGGTGGCCCTCACTCCATTTAGTAGCTTTTCATCTTAATGGAAAATTAACGTTTTTTTTTACAATCTGAGCCTTTTTTCGGCAATAAAACAAGTAGTTTTACTCACCCATAGCAGTTTGGTGTCAATTGGAGCAGTATCGCAGAACTTATGTTGAGCCGTTCTGTTCTACCAATGATCCTGTATCCGTTAGCGTGAGTGCTCGGGGCACTGATTTGCGGTGTCCAGATAACACAAACTTTAGCACTTTTCAAATCACAGAAGATCGCTGTGTCAGGGTAGACTTTTAGTGGATTCCAAAACGGCCTGAAACCCGATATCGCAACAGAAAAGTAAAGTTCAGAGCGGTGTTAGCTTCTTTCGGACTAGCGGTGTTTACAAAACAGCAGAGTTCACGCATGCGCACTGTCCTCTCTGATGACGTCATCAAATGAAACTATAGCTGGATATCGGGTTTCAGGCCGTTTTGGAATCTACTAAAAGTCTACCCTGACACAGCGATCTTCTGTGATTTGAAAAGTGCTAAAGTTTGTGTTATCAGGACACCGCAAATCAGTACCCCGAGTACTCACGCTAACGGATACGGGATCATTGGTAGAACAGAACGGCTCAACATAAGTTCTGCGATACTGCTCCAATTGACACCAAACTGCTATGGGTGAGTAAAACTACTTGTTTTATTGCCGAAAGAAGACTCAGATTGTAAAAACTTAAATTTTCCTTTAAGTAGATGAAGATGAAGTGCCCCCATGTTCACTTCCTATTTGGAATGCGGTGGTTAGTGGGTTAGCTATGTCCATTTATATAAACATTCTATGGTACTCAAAATGTTACAGTAAATATTTTCAAACCCAGTTGTCCCTACACATAGGCTACGTACAAGCACCAAAGTACTGAAGTATTGAATTACTCCCCACTGAGAATTGGATAGTCAGAGGGTCATTTACATAATCAGTGAGTTAACCCAAAACATGCACCATAGGTAAAATCCTCCAGCTGAGGTCCTGACCAAACCAAAGCAAGAAGATCACGGAGATGGTCCCCGGGCGCAGTAATGTGCTGCCCACTGCTCCTGATAACAGGATGGGTTAAATGCAGAGAAGAATTTCTCCTGTGTGAGATCAATAAAGTCACTTCTTCTTCTTAATTATCGGTGTTTGGGGAAAAACAGCAGGACTTTTGTCTGTTTCACTATAAAAAAGAACACAATGGAAGTCTTTCAGCCTGCAGTGCTCCAGTAATGACCCGCTGCTGCAGAGATCATCCTCATACATGTGAATAGTCCTGACCAAGTCGAAAAGATTTTGCAGTAAAGCAGCTGTTTGGCAGTAGCAGACAGTGAAGTATTCATTAAAGCCTAAAAGCAATGTGTGCGTGTGTGTGTGTGTTATTGACAGAATAATTAAAAAAAAACACTGTGTGAAAATGGGCAGATGCCGTGGCTGTGCATTAAGCCACATACAATATTCATGACATCTCTGTTGTTGTTAATCTGATATATTTACCTCCTTTAGCAGCACTGGGACTATAGAAATTTAAATAATCTATGTTTAATGAACAGATACATACTTTTTTATAAACATAATATAATTAAATGGAAAAAGGTATAACATTTATTTATAAAGCATTTCATTTTGGAGTTGTTGATTGATAAATTGATAAATGAATCACGAGTTAGCCACAGAGATAACATAATAGGTTGATGATCCTGTCTTCTTTTCAAAGTACAAAATACTGACAATACAGCTTCTTCATCTTCAAATTTGTTGTAACTTTTTGTCAAGATAGTTACATAAAATGGAAATAAGTAGGCGTTAGTTAACCACAGGTCAGTTTTGGGTGGATGCACATGTACAGAGGAGAGACTGTGAATATATAATAGCAAGTGAATGAAACATGTACACATATGTCCCCCCTCTCGTGTCCCTGGGGTGGTCCTGTCCTCTTTTATTAATCCTGCCTGATCATTTGCTCCACATATTGACCCTTTCTTTATCCTCACACTCCTACATGTGTATGTGCAACATCAATTTTAATTCCTTCAACTCTGAAAAGGCTCGATGCGATTCCACATCCAGGTCTCACGTGATTGGCTGATGCATGCTTGTATTGGATTGTATTAGTGAGTCATGTAGGTCGGGGCACATGTGGACAGCTCATTGCGTCATTCTACCGCTGAATGCTACGTGCAGATGTACACGTGCTTTCACTGACTGTGCGTAACGCTGATGAGCATTTTTTCATGGCCGATGCCGATACTGATTGTGTAAAATCCAGAGGAACTAATGGCCGATAAGATGTGCTGCTATTTTTGTGGTTAAATGTGGAGACTATTTAGGTATTTTCCTCTTAAATAATTTACATACCGCTATATAACGCTTCACTATAATTCAGTTGATTCTATTGTTATAATGTTATTATTATCTATGTATGTATTGTGCTGCCTGAAATGAATTTCCTTTTGGACATTCAAAGATTATAATCTAATCTTATCTAAAGGATCAAATTTAAATCTACAAACTGTGTAGTCACATGTTTGCAGGACTAGAGTTTTCAAACAAAGCCTTATGCCTGTATTTCTCATGCATATTTTGGCTGCACGTTAGGCCTCTGCTGGAGATTTTTCACCGATACAGGGCTAATATTGGCCTTTCTACAATATTATATACAGTATATAATAGTAACATTAATTTAATGAGTACTTTACAATAGATTGTAACATAAGACTATTATATCAGTAGAAATAATTAAAGGAGAATTAACGTTTTTTACAATCTGAGCCTTATTTCGGTAATAAAACAAGTTGTTTTACTCACCCATAGCACTTTGGTGTCATATGGAGCACTTCCAGAGATGTTTTAGATTTGCGATCTCCGTAATGTGAGTTCTCGGGGCACATGTTTGCGGTCTCCAAATAACACAAACTTTAGCACTTTTCAAATCATAGAAACTCAATGTCTTAGTCTACACTTTAGTTTGAGTCAAAAGTGGCCTGTAATCCGAGATTTATCCATAGTTTCGAGTAGATGAGGAGGACAGTGCGCATGTGCGGAGTCACAGCTTATTTCACTCTCAGCTCCCGGGACCCAAACATGAAATGCAAAGCTGTAAATTATGGATAAATCTCGGATTACAGGCCACTTTTGACTCAAACGAAAGTGTAGACTAAGACATTGAGTTTCTATGATTTCAAAAGTGCTAAAGTTTGTGTTATTTGGAGACCGCTCGGAGCATATATTATATGTCCTGAGAACTCGCATTACGGAGATCGCAAATCTAAAACATCTCCGGAAGTGCTCCATATGACACCAAAGTGCTATGGGTGAGTAAAACAACTTGTTTTATTACCTTTAATATTTGTAATATTTGTTACAGCAATAATTTATAAACCTAAAAAGTAGTTACTTTCATTTTAGGGAATACAATAATCACTTAGTAAGGTAACATAGACATTTTAAACATAACTGTAATGTTGGTATAGTGGTAAAAGTGGTTAAAGAGGGACAATTACACTTTGGGGTATAAATTACTAAAATATAGCAAAACACAATTAGATCACTTTTTAATGTTATTTTTTGTATTTATTTATTGTAGACTCTTAGTTTTGTGGGCTGAGCATGTGTTTGATGAGGGAACGTTAGCCCCTCTTTAAGGTTTAGCAAATCATTTTAAATAATGGGCTGAATTAAAAAAACAAAACAAAACCCTCATCTTAAAAAATGGCTATGGGCTTTACTGCACCACGCATGCACGGCCAGCTGTGTACGTGCGGACGGGAGCGTGCCTTCATCCTGTGTCAACAAAAGTCCGTCACCTTCGGGCTGTTGCCATAGAGACCGACTGAAGGAGTGCGACAAGTGAGATGGAGAGAATAAGGGACTCAAGAGAGATAGAAAGAGAGAGAGGCAGAGAGAGAGGGGAGGAGGAGGAGAGTGCTTTGGGGAATGGGTGAATGGCGCGTTATAAGGAGAAAATAGCAGAGAAAAGAAGCAATGGAGAAGATTACACAGGATGTTACTATACTCCCAGAGACTGAACTATTTGGTCTAGTTAATGTCGTTAGCTTGAATGGGTGACCAAATAAATGCCCTCTTTCACTACTTGAACTTTAGTGCTTTATTGTGCACCTGGGGTTCAATTGTTTCGCAGTCAGTGATAAATTAAAAAAAAAAAAAATATATATATACTGTATAAAACAACCTTGATACAACAAAGACATAAGAATAAGCAATAAAAAGGGCCTGTATTACAATATTTTCTGATCTATGCTCTAATGTTGTTTCCTCATCACAAACAGACCTGGAGTTGTGTTTTGTTTTATTCACACATTATTTATTAACATACGAATATTTAGGCTGAGTTCTTCTCTCAAACAGAAAACACACTATTCCACCGTGTCATGTGGTAATACAGGAAGTGCTCCACTGTGTCCAATTTCACTGGGTGATTTATACCTGGAACTGCCAATCTCTACTAAACTGAAAGTATCTGTTAATTGGATAACAACTGCTTCATGACATCACAAGGTGGAAAAGAGTTTTGAAGATGGAGGCAGACTAATAATAAAGGATTACTCAAGCATGTGTGCATGAAACAAAACACAACTCCAGGTCTGTTTTTGAGGAGGTAACAACATTATAACAGAGTTGTAATGAGTCAGTGTTATGTAATAGCCTACAGGACCTACAGGGGAAAAGTGCGAAATACTGTGTCAATGCGTGAGACTTGAGAGCCCTGTAATGTTTGTCTAAAGAGCAAACTTAAACTACAAAGCAACTAATGAGAGTGATATACAGTGAACCCTCGCTGTATCGCGGTTCACTCTTCGCGGCCTCTCTGTTTCGCGGATTTTTTTTCCCAATTTTTTTTTTTTTTTTTCAATTTTTTTTATAGTGTAACTTTTTTTTACAGTGTAACATTCTGTCCTGCGCCCTGATTAGCTAAGAGACTAGACCAGGACTAAACCAGGTCTAAAGCAGGTCTAAACCAGGACTAAACCAGGACTAAACCAGGTCTAAACCAGGACTAAACCAGGTCTAGACCAGGGATGGTAGGGACAGAGTCTCAGATGTCCTTCACGAGAGCGCCTGGGTGACAGGAGGTGTGGCCTTTGTTTACTTGCACGAGCCATGGAAGAGAGTGCGAGCCGGACAAATGGAAGAGCCAAGAATCAACATGGACGGGCCGGGGGAGCCGCAGCGGGGTGAGGACACTTATTGCGGGCTATTTCTGGAACCTAACCCCCGCGATAAACGAGGGTTCACTGTAGTTATTACCTGATGGTTCTCAGTTTGTTTTATCATCTCCTCCTGTTCAGTCGCTGTCCTGATCACTGAGCACACACTGCACTGTCAACAGTCTGCCCAACAACAGAACAATCTATTTTCTGATTGGCTGAAAAGGGCGCGGTGCCTGATATCTGAGGTTTTTTTCCGGGGAGCAGGGCGGGGGGGAGCGGGGGAGTTTTTTTTCGCTGAAAACGCGCAGTGCCTGCATAAACTGAGCCACACAGACTGATTTTCTGGGCAAAAAAAAAAAAAAAATCAGCGTGAGAAATGCCATGTGTGGCGTGTGAGCGTGTGAACACGTCGAATTGCGTGTGTCACACTCTCAATGCGTGTGTCACACTCTCAATGCGTGAGACTTGAGAGCCCTGGCCTTTAAATTAAATAAGTTTGATGAGACAAAATAATGCAACAGCACAGCTAAACATCCATCTACTACATCCATTTCTACAGGCCTCCTGCTTCTTCCTTTCCTCTTCATTTCCTCTAACCTTTTCTGTATCTTTCTGTATTCCCCCTCCCGCCCTGTACCACACTCACGATCCCTCCAATCCACGGCCAATATGTAAGCATGAGTGTGTATGTAATTTGAATTTACTACAAACTCGTATACTATAAACGAGTTGCAGTATGCTACGAGAGCATTGCAGTGACATTTTCACAGTACAATCTTTGGACTAAAGTGTTCAAATACAATTTTACACATTTATTTTTGCTAGGCATATTTAGGCAGTAGGTTAATCCAAACTGTCTGATCGCTAATGCACTAAAAACTGCAAATATCAAACTGCCATATCGGCCAAACCATATATTGGTCTCCCTCTGTTGCAATAGTGATAAACAATACGGTCAAAATATCTTCTGTTAGGCCAAAAGTCCTCAGAATGGTGCAGATGGTGGTTTGAGTAAACTGAAACCCATGAATAATTACTAGAGTGCATATTCCATAGGCCACTAATTTGGCCTTTGCCACGCTGACCTTTAGCCCACTGCCTGCTGTTGTGCTGACGTGTTGCATGAGTGAAAAGCCCTAATCACCCATTGTTACGGGGTTGCCATAGCGACGCAGCATCTGTTCAGGAAGTGCCGCCCATCACTGTTTTATTATTATATAAGTAGTAGCCATATGCCTCCCATCAAGTCGTTTGTGTTTCGTAACCAAGGGAAGCGTTTCATTACACCAGAGCAACCAGGGACAGCTACAATTCAAAAGTACTAAACTTATAAGTAAATGAAAGAAATACTACTACTACTACTACTACTACTACTACTATAACAGTTATAGTACAAGGAGTTGCAGTAGGGCTGGACTGGGACAAAAAAAACGCCCTGGCATTTTTGGCTAGCAGGTCTGGACTGGACTTTATGTTTGTGTTCCCCAAAGTAATGTATTTTACTATTAGTAATGTATTTTACTATTGCTTTGGGTGGTGATTTAAAAATTCTTGCATTCTAGCAGGTTCTGGACGGGAAAAGTAGTCTACTCTCTCTCCTCTCTCCTCAACAGCTTGGCTTGACTAGACAGGAAGAGGGACAGATTATTACAGTTTATTAAGTGATAAATAGAAAACCTAAAAACCTAAATTAAAAATAAAAATATTGGGAACTACCTGGAAAAACTGTGGAACTATCTAAACCATCAAAACATTTAGTATCTTTAGGTTACATTTATATTTTTTGATAATGATCAGATAAATCTCATACTAAGGCAGCACAAGGCAATCAAGGCAAGACGGCTGACCGGAAGTAATGATGCTCTCACTTAAGGTTGCTTAAATCAGCCTATTCAATGTATGATGTGTATGGAATTTGGTGTATATCAAAAGAAGTCTGACCAATATGGATGCCACCAGTGGAGTCAGTAGTGTGGAAACATTTACATGATTAAAAGGTTTCTTGTTAACCTAAAGTGTATTCTTAGACTTAGACTTAGACAATGTTTATTGATCCACAAGGGAAATTATTTTGGGTACGGTAACTCACTCATCAAATATAATATATGATATATAACAGAGGGTAAAAGAACAAAAAGAAAAATAGATGGAAAAGCAAACAAAGAGCAACAGACCTGTGTCAGATGAGACACATTATCTTATGTATGAGAATTATATACATAAGATAATGATAATAAATATATATGTACAATCAGAAAAATAGAAAAGTAGTAGTCAAATATAAAATACAGTATCAAATATGATGATACGATGATTTTGCCGAAAAAACTTTCGGCAAAATTCGCCGTTTTCTAGGTGATGCCTATCCATCACCTAAAAGTCCTGGTATTATCCTAACATTACTACCTGCTGACCTGCTGTGATACACCTCCCTGGTCACTCTGTCCCTCGGGTTCCCTGTCCACAGTCTCTGGCTGCTCCTCCTCTCCCTCGCGTTCCCTCGGGTTCCCTCGCGTTCCCTCGAGTTCCTTCGCGTTCCCTCGCATTCCCTCGGGTTCCCTCGCATTCCCTTGCATTCCCTCGCGTTCCCACGCGTTCCCTCGCATTCCCTCGCGTTCCCTCGTGTTCTCTCGCATTCCATCGTGTTCCCTCGCGTTCCCACGCGTTCCCTCGGGTTCCCTCGGGTTCCCTCTGGTTCCCTCGAGTTCCCTCGCGTTCCCTCGGGTTCCCTCGCGTTCCCTCGCATTCCATCGCATTCCCTCGGGTTCCCTCGGGTTCCCTCTGGTTCCCTCGAGTTCCCTCGCGTTCCCTCGGGTTCCCTCGAGTTCCCTCGCGTTCCCTCGGGTTCCCTCGAGTTCCCTCACGTTCCCTCGCGTTCTCTCGCGTTCCCTCGCGTTCCCTTGAGTTCCCTCGCGTTCCCTCGCGTTCCCTCAGGTTCCCTTGGGTTCCCTCGCGTTCCCTCGCGTTCCCTCGCATTCCCTCGCGTTCCCTCGCGTTCCCACTCGTTCCCTCGCATTCCCTCGCGTTCCCTGTCCACAGTCTCTGGCGGCTCCTCTCCCTGTCCACCTTCAGCCTGGGCTGCAGAGGATGTGGAGGCTCCAGCAGCCCCTCCAGAGAATGTCTGTTATTTTAAAACATTTTGCAGCGTCTATAGTGAGATTTTTTTATCTTTTAGCCCCCAAATTCTCCGCACCTCCTTATACCAATATGATTACGAAAGTGGCGGGGATCAGCGCAGAGAAAGAGGTGGGACTGCTCTCGTAAGCTTCTACATCCTGATTGGTTTAGTCCATTGTCTACATTGAAGATGGACCAATGGGACACCTCCTCTATATTGTGGGCCGGTGACCAGTCTCTAAGTAAAAAAAAAAAAAAACAGCATCGGCACCGGCCCCCGAGGACAGTCGGCCCACCGGGAAAATGCCCGGTAGGCCAGATGGCCAGTCCAGTTATAGTCTAAGAAGTTGCAGTAGGCTAGTAGTAGTAGACTAGTAGTAATAGTAATAGAAGAACTAGTAGATTAATAGTAGTAGTAGTAATAGTAGTTGTAGTAACAGTAGTAGTAGACTAGCACTAATAAGATAAGATAAGATAAGATAAGATAAGACTTTATTGATCTCACACAGGAGAAATTTACTTGTCACAGTAGCTCCAGGTAGGGACAGTTTGAACAAGAAGACAAGTGCATGCAGGCAAAAAAAGGCATAAAGATGGGTGATAATAATAATTTAAAAAAATAAGTAATAAATCGAATAATAATAATAGTAGTGATAATAATAAAAAACAGTGACCGGGAGAGTATTGAAAAAAAAAAATTGGAAAAACTATATTGCACGATAGGAGTATTGAAAAAAAAAAAAAACAACAACAATATTGCACATTGGGAAAACGATATTGCACGGTAGGACTATACAGTAGAATTATACAGTCTGATGGCGGTGGGGATGAAGGATCTGCGGTAGCGCTCCTTCTTGCACTGGGGGTGCCTCAGTCGGCTGCTGAAGGAGCTGCTCAGCTCCTCTACAGTCCGGTGCAGAGGGTGAGAGGTGTCGTCCATGATGGACGTGAATTTGGCCAGTACCCTCCTCTCAGCCACCTCCTCTACAGAGTCCAGAGGACAGCCCAGGACAGAGCCGGCCCTCTTGACCAGCTTGTTGAGTCTTTTTCTGTCCCGTTCTGTGCTGCTCGGGGCCCAGCAGACGACAGCGTAGAGGAGAGCAGAGGCCACCACAGAGTCATAAAAATAGCAGTAGTAGTAGTAGACTAGTAGTAATAGTAACAGTAGTCGTCGGTGTAGTAGTAGTAAATCTAAACTGCAGTATCATAGGAGTATATGCTGTATAATTAAAAGCCTGATTGTTCATGAGCAGTGAGTTGTGCGTAAACAACACAAACAAAGTGTGACAGGATATATTATGTGTGCTGTTGTGATCAGTGTGCACATGAGCCACTACCCTGGAGTCAAATCTGAACCCAACACACACTCAAACATTCTGACGGCAGAATAAAAGGTGGATAGCACTTTCTACTAGAACTTTCTGCCCCATAGCTTCTCCGATAATGTACTTAAAACTAACACTGTCACGATAAATTATCATTCAATATATGGAAGCTTTTTGTGGTGACTATTTATTGTGGGTACTCTTTCTTTGTAGTAGTGGGTCAGTTTTTGTTTTTTCTGTACTGCAATTAGATTTCAGCTGAAGAGGGTTGAACAAATATGACTCATTCTATGTATTTTAACTACTAAAGTATTTAATTCTGTTATTTATTTTTTTAAACAGCAAATATTAATTTATTTTTTTTATATTTTAGTAATATATTGTGTTTCAGAGTGTGTAGTTAACATTTCTTTTGACTACCCAAGATATAAGGTCTTTGAACATGATTATAGAGAAATTAGAGATATAGTACAGATGAATTTACACTTATAATTATTGAATTGGATAACCACAAATTAATTATAATTTTGAAAAAAAAACAAAAACAGAAATAATCGGAGAAAACCTTTTTAAATATGAACAACTGAACAGAAACAGTTTCCTAAAATATAAAATTTAAAGGAATTTGAGCCTTATTTCGGTATTAAAACAAGTTGTTTTACTCACCCATATCACTTTGGTGTCATATGGAGCATTTCCGGAGATGTTTTAGATTAGCGTTAGGCTAATGCCGTTAGCCTAGCGCGACTTATAGCCATAGCTCGGGGCATTCCCCGAGCATGTAATATGCCCCGTGCGGGCTCCAAATAACACAAACTTTAACACTTTTCAAATCATAGAAGCTCGATGTCTTTAGTCTACGATTTCGTTTGGTAAATAGTGGCCTGTAATCCGAGATTTAGCCATAGTTTCGAGTAGATGAGGACGCCAGTGCGCATGCGCGGAGTGTGCTCTCAGCTCCCGGGACCCAAACATGGAACGCATAGCTGTAAACTATGGATAAATCTCGGATTACAGGCCACTTTTGATTCAAACGAAATCGTAGACTAAAGACATCGAGCTTCTATGATTTGAAAAGTGTTAAAGTTTGTGTTATTTGGAGCCCGCACGGGGCATATTACATGCTCAGGGAATGCCCCGAGCTATGGCTATAAGTCGCGCTAGGCTAACGGCGTTAGCCTAACGCTAATCTAAAAAGTGATATGGGTGAGTAAAACAACTTGTTTTATTACCGAAATAAGGCTCAAATTGTAAAAAACGTTACTTTTCCTTTAAGCTAGTATAATGCAACAATTTTAACGATTTTTAATGATTGTCCATTCCTATCCACAGTAGCAAATCGAGAAGGATTTTAATGTCACACGTAAAATCCACTTATTTTTCCAGCTTTGGATAATTTCTTGTTCAGAACTACAGTGGAAATGATGTCCACTTTTGGAGCTGGTTCAGCCCTGGCTTAGACCTGAAATAGTGCTGTTATAGACCTGGTTTAGATCCAGTGGTACTGTTTCTGCTGCTTCTACTGCTTCTTTGGTGGTACATGTGAAAACATTGAGACAACTCCCCTGAAAATAGCCAAACTGCATAGTGCTGAAACGTCTATACAAAAAACTAAAATGATTTGGGTTTACAAAGTCCACCCCTTGGTCTATTTCAGGTGCAGTCTGTGCCCTGTTTTCTCCTGAGTCACCATGACAGAGAGAAATGAATCCAGAGGAGGCCAATGAGGAGGAAGGATGGACTTAAATAACACTGCCCCAGCGGACTGACCTGTCAATGTGTCTGTGCTGTCTGCCTCTCGAAATATTACACACAATTGCATTTCTAAAGTTATACCTTGTTACTCATTTTCACTGGCGTTTTAAGTGTAACTGAGGTGATGTAACCAGCGCATTTCCCTATGGATCAACAAACAATATATCCTGCTTCTTTCTGATTTAAGCCAATTTGTTGCACAACTTGTAATAAAGATGTGTGTGGAATCCCTCAGTCGTCCAGGTAGAATCCATGGCAAAAGGAGAAGTTCAAGCAATTCAAGTTTATTTGGTCGAATACGTTTCACAGCTCATCCAAGCTGCTTCTGAACACAGATGTGAGAGCCAGGGTGGACCTCAATCTGCCGTACATCTCCACCTAAAAGCCACAAGGACAGTGAGGTACAGATCTTGGCCAGAGGAAAAAAAATGATTTGAGAGGGGAGTTAAAGAGGCTATTTTTTGTCAAGAAAGTGAATCTTTCCTTGAAATAAATAGAGGTCTCAGACATCATTTGTCTCCCATCTATAACTCTATCCTCAAACCTGAATCAAAACAAACAAAGAAAACAATAGGGCAGCAGGTCAGGTCCAGAGGTGTGAAAACACCCATTATGGCCCTGAATGGTTCTGCTAACAAGACCCCACACTCCACTCCCACTGCATATTTAATAGGCCTACCTCACAGAAACTGTAAACAAGTAGGTGTGGTAGTTTCAAAGTAATTTCATTGTAGTTAGCTCCTCCCTTCAGGCAGATATAGGCAGTGTCCACCAGCGTCTGACCACAACTGAAGAAGCAGCTTGGATGAGC
Organism: Paratrypauchen microcephalus; assembly: GCA_036785185.1. NCBI lineage: Eukaryota > Metazoa > Chordata > Actinopteri > Gobiiformes > Gobiidae > Paratrypauchen > Paratrypauchen microcephalus. Next base: position 1,044,260 of record JAVJIX010000172.1, read on the forward strand.
TGTGAAACATATTTGAGCAAATAAACTTTTGTCCATTGAATTGAATTTCTCCTTTTGTCAACTTGTAATAAAATCAAAAGCCACTGAAAAGTTTGAATGTGCATCTGTAACAATACGATTTCACAGCAGTTTAATGTATAAAAAAAAGTCTATATATGTTCAAATCAAAGGCTATAGGTAAAGTTTGAACGTGCATAAAGTGAAGCTGTATCTAGGGTTGGGCAATTAATCAAAAGAGGGAGAGATCGTGAGTCAAGTGTAATCATCAATGATGTTTTTTGAATCGAGAGGTCTACAGCCAATCCTTTGTCAATAAAAGCATGTGGTTTGGAGCATAGTTCAGACTGTGGAGGAGGAAATTTGAATGTTTTTTTGTCTTAATGGCACAGATTAAACGTCCAGCTTTCATGTATTTTCTTTTTTTTAACCTTTATTTAACCAGGAAAAAGAGATTAAAAACCTCTTTTTCAAAGCAGTCCTGGCCAAGATACATTAATTACATAATTACAACATACAAACAAACAATAAAATGAGATGGATCACAGATTGGGAACATACTATTTTTCCTAATCTGAACTGTGAGTGCAGCGCGCTGACTCACTAGCCTTGAGCCTCTTGAAGGTTCCTTTGGACGTGTGGCACGTAACAAAAAAATAGAGTCTTGAATCCAAGGTTTGTCTTTTCTATCTTTACTAAAGTGACAGTCATACAGAACAAAAAAGAACAACAAAAGGAAACAAAAGGAATTTCTAGAGCTTGTAGCTTCCCTACATGACGTCCTACGTCCCTACATGCTACGTGACGGTCAAAAGACTGTGTAGCTTCTATAGCCCGAGGCTTCCTACCTCTTCTTCGCTATCTATTCTACACCTTACGTTAGTTGAAATTAAATCAAAGATTAAAGATCAAAGATTAAAGTAACAAGATCAAAAAATCAAACATAAAATCAAACATAGCAACCTAGAATCATTTGGCAAATTTCAGCCCTGGAATTGTCCATTTCTACTGAATAACAGGTAAAAGGAGCTGTTAACTTGAAAACTACCACTACATGACATCAGGTAGAAAAGAGCATTTTGCGCTTTGAAGATGTAGACAGACTAATATTAACTAATGCGTAATCCTACTCAAACATGTGTGAATGAAACAAAACAAAACTCCAGGTCTGTTTTTGTGGACGTAACAAGATTATAACATACCTTCAATTCTATGTGATATCAGCCTTTTAAACTTCAGAGCAGTAAATCCATTAGAGCACTTGATGTACTGATATTAAAAGATTTTTTAAAACATTCCTCCAGAGAACATTTTGTCCCTGATCCAAACTGATACACTGCCAAATGCAACAAAATGTCTCTGAGCTCTGAGCCAATACAGTAAATGCACTTCCCCTATAGTTTAGTATTAAATCAGGCAAGGGCCAATACTACCGTCAGTGACATTTACTGCTGATTTTCGGTTCAAACGCAGACACACAATGCACAGGGCTCTGGGAGGCCATAGTGAGTCATTGTGATCGGGTTTACAAATGCCACCCACTCAGTGAAACCACAGGAGAATGAGAGCGACAGCTTCTGCTAACAGTGCATCTACCAGTGAATAGGAATACTGTATATAGAGAGACATATGGCAAGTATTTGTATTAAGGATGCAAATTATCGATTAATTCATTAATCTATAGTTGATTGACCTTATCGATCGACTTACGATTAACTGATAAGCGTCGTTTTTCACCTGAATTTTAGTGTTTCTTTAAGAAGTATAAGCTAAGAATATAAGCTATAGTATACATAACACTGAGTCAAAAATATATCATAGTATTATTATATTGTATATTCCTCAATTAATTATTCCTTAGTAAAAAGCAGACAAATGTATTGATGCTGAATAACAAAATACATTCTTTATTGAAAATAAATTGAGGACTGGCTCAGTTGTTGCACTTGCAGCATGGAAATCTTGAAATTAAAAGGAAAAGAAGAAATTAAATAACAGAATGTTATTTAGTGTACATATTATGATGAAACCAGTGAATCCAGGCTATTTTTAGGACATTCTCAACATTTATTTTGAACTAAGGCATCAACAATATTTCTCTCCCTTAATCTGTGAAGGGTTACAGTACAAAATATAAATTTCACAGGGCCCCTGGACACAGCATAAAACATTACAGGGCCTCAAACCAGAACAATCAAGAAATTGTAAAAGCATGTAAGTTACACGCTTTTATAATTTCAAAAATATATGGTTCTAGGTCCAGCTCTACTGTGAGTTGTATGGCAACATCCAGAGAGGAAAGGGTTACATGATGTAACGCTATGGTCTTTCTCGCGAGTGGGTTCACATCTCGTGTTCACATTCCAGAGTAGCGCCCTCTAGCGATTAGTTACAATTAATGCATTTTGTTCGGCCAACGTCTTGATCGACAATTAATTGTAAGTCGATTAATTGTTGACATCCCTAATTTGTATTTGAATAAAGTTTGTCAGAGATTGAGATTTTGAGGTAAAAATACGTCCACTGTGCCTGTCTGCATCTACTAAGTGTTCTATTGTTCTAGCAACAATAAATGCACTGTTAGCATGCTAGTTGTTGATCTCTAAAAGTTATAAACTCATCCTGGTGAATAATTGCTATAGATGCTCTTAATGCATCAGGTAAGTGAGGAATAACTTTGGACCACTGCAAACTGTTTACAATGAACTAGTTCTGTTTTACACATTTTTAAGACGGTAAAAATCGTCATATGGTGCCTTTAATAGGCCTAGTGACATCAAAAATTAAATGAAATAAATGTGATGAAAAATGGCTGATAATATATTAAAACTGCAATTAGCATGGTCAATATTTAGATTTAGGCCTGGCAAGCTCACTGTTATCGTCCCAATTTCCGTTCCTGGCAGAGGCTTTCTAAAATTAATAAATGGGCAAAGATCACAATTTGATATCACAATTGGGGTGCATTAAAGCAGCACCTATTCTGCTAAATGGACTTTTCAGAGCTTTTAACGCTATTATAGTTGTTTCCTTCTCATTTACCCTCTGAAGTTGTATTTGGAGTGATTCATGCATGCTTGAGCTATCTTTAGTCACTTATTTTCAAGAAGCCATTACCAATCGCAATCCGTTTTCGCCACCACTTTTCTGTATTTACTTACTTATCCGATTTTATTTTCTTTATCGTTTTTACATGTAGATTTTGCGTCATCATTTTGGTACAAATGAAAAAAGAAATCTGCTACGAAACTTTTTTGGGCTGTGTTTGCTAATGTGCTAATGTGTGCATTGTGTCTCCATGGTAACTGCTGAATATTCTGCTACAGGCATACAGGCAGAACACCCCCAGCGTAATTTCTCTGCAAACTATCAACAGATTCAAGAATGTTGTAATCTTTTAAAGACATGCTGTTTTATTTTTTAACGCATCACATGAAAAGTAAACATTATCATATCATTAATCTCTTAATTATCTTATCAAAATTCATATGCATAAATGTAAATTCATTCATCGTAAATCCTACTTTCCCATTTTCCCAATAACGAACAAAAAACAAGAAACAAACAAACAAAAAAATACTTTCGTTTGAGTCAAAAGTGGCCTGTAATCCGAGATTTATCCATAATTTACAGTTTTGCGTTTCATGTTTGGGTCCCGAGAGCTGAGAGCGAAATAAGCTGTGACTCCGCACATGCGCACTGGCCTCCTCATCTACTCGAAACTATGGCTAAATCTCGGATTACAGGCCACTTTTGGCTCAAACGAAAGCGTAGACTAAGACATCGAGCTTCTATGATTTGAAAAGTGCTAAAGTTTGTGTTATTTGGAGACCGTAAACATGTGCCCCGAGAACTCACATTACGGAGTTCACAAATCTAAAACATCTCTGGAAGTGCTCCATATGACACCAAAGTGCTATGGGTGAGTAAAACAACTTGTTTTATTACCGAAATAAGGCTCAGATTGTAAAAAAACGTTAATTCTCCTTTAACCTTACAGCATTCTCTTCATAATGGAATAACAATAAACCATTCGGCTAATGATAAAGTAATAATTTATGATTTGTGGCTCCAGTAGAGGATGTGGTCAGCACATCAGACTGACCCTCTGTGCTCGGACTGAGTCATAACTAAGAACATGACAGTTATTGATAACACTATTAATAACACAGAGCTGACTAAGCAGAGAGCTTAGTATAGACCAATGTCAACATGATCAGTTAATTTGATCAATGAATCCATTTCTTAAACTGTTAAATATACTGTATGGACAAGAAAGGCTCTGTGCTGTAGCTTCTTATTAGTGCATTGAACTTTCCTTTCTTTCTTTATTTATAAGGACCATGTACTAAAATGGAGCGTAGACAGCATAGATAAAACTAGTGTTGTCACATTTTCGATACTAAAGAAGACTAGATACTCATAATATGATATAATATGATACCAGCGTGGTATCATAATCACATCTGTTATATCTATTATATCTGAGATGTGGTCCATGGGCGTGTACTAGTCTGTGTGCTCTTATACTTGTTCTGGTACAGCTCAAGATCATTATAAATCTGTTCAGGAAAGGCTCATTTCTGTTCTGTGAATGTGACTTTTTCTGAAATTTTCACTTTCTGAGGTTTTTGAACGTTAATGTGAGCTCCCCTACCCTGTTTAGCCCCCCCCCCATGGTTGCGAAATGTCTAAACTGAGCATTTGCGATCCTTTTCTACGTGAAAAGTCCCTCAGTCGTCCAGGTAGAATCCATGATAAAAGGAGAAGTTCAATTTGTCAACTGGACAAAGTATGTTTGGTTGAAAACGTTTCGCCGCTCATCCGAGAGGCTTCCTCAGCTCTAATTAGAATGCTGGTAAGACACTTGCTTATATCTTGCTGCAGGGAGGAGCTAACTAGCTAACTACTTTCCGAAACTATCTCATTGGTTTCCGTCTTTTGTTTCTCTCGCGTCTAGATAACGATCCCTATTCATCCCTACAACGACTGTTTTTCACACCTCTGGCCCTGACCTGGCTAGCCCTATTGTTCCCGTTTGCTTGATCTAGGCTTAAGAATGCCGTATATCTTCACCTAGAAGCCACGGGCCATTCTTTTGAAAACAGTGAGGTTCAGATCTTAGCCAGGGAAAAGAATTGGTTTGAGAGGGGAGTTAAAGAGGCTATTTTTGTCAAAAAAGAGAATCCTTCTCTGAACAGAAATGGTGGAGTCAGACATAATTTGTCTCCCATCTATAATTCCATTCTTAAGCCTAGATCAAGCAAACAGGGGAACAATAGGGCTAGCCAGGTCAGGGCCAGAGGTGTGAAAAACAGTCGTTGTAGGGATGAATAGGGATCGTTATCTAGACGCGAGAGAAACAAAAGACGGAAACCAATGAGATAGTTTCGGAAAGTAGTTAGCTAGTTAGCTCCTCCCTGCAGCAAGATATAAGCAGGTGTCTTACCAGTATTCTTATTAGAGCTGACGAAGCCTCTCGGATGAGCGGCGAAACGTTTTCAACCAAACATACTTTGTCCAGTTGACAAATTGAACTTCTCCTTTTATCATCTATCCTTTTCTACGTTACAAAAAATCGGAGCTCAAACGGGCGATTTTGAACAAGGCACCTTATTGACGTCAGATCGAAAAAAGAAATGCAAATGCAGTTCCACCCCCGTCTGTCTGTGCTCAGTGTCTCTGTAAATCACGCCCAGAGAGTTTGGCCTGCGAATGCGCTAGGCAATGCGAAATGCGTTTTTTTATTTGCCTGGAGGCACGTCCGAGTGTTTCTAGGCTCGGAAGTCCTTTATCTGAGCCTCTGGACCTTTGAACAGCAGTGGTTTAATTTTATTTTCTGTGGAAATGTGTTTATTTTTCAATGGAACGCTTCAAATCTCTCCCCCCGTGCAAAAACAAGGAAATGGATCAGCTGAGGAGAGTTTGGCCACGCCCACACCCTCTACTATAGGCCAGCTCTTTTCTCCTCATTTGCATTCAAGCAACAACGCCCATTATGGAGTGTTCAGAGAGAGAAAAAATACTCTTTCTCAGCTTATTTCTCTTTCTCATGCACTGAGTGTTGATTTTGAAGAAGGATTCATTTACAGTATTAGGGAACCATTAAGGAGCCATATAAAAGCATCAAGAAGTACCATGTCATGGGACCTTTAAAATATCAATACCTGCTCAAATGAGGAGCTAGTCTCGATATTTAGTTGTAGTGTCGATTAGTATGTGATTTTCCATACTTTTCTAGGGTTATAATGATTCAAATTCTATACCCTTTCTTCTAATGCAGTGACCCAGAACACTTCAACCTAAATTTGGGTAAAAGTCCTCCCTCAGCATCTTTGACTTTGCTGAATAATACAAGACAAACCATCGCATACAAATCTGTCCAATATGAAATACATAACATCTAACCTGAACTGTCTCATTATCTGATGCAATATTAGACCTATATTATTCTTTTCTTCAAATCTTAAAGGGCCCATATTATGCTATTTTCTAATCTCTGTTATGATGCTGTTTCCTCATCACAAACATACCTTGTGTTTTGTTTTGTTCACACATTTAGCATACAAACGCTGCATATTTAAGAGATAAGATAAGATAAGCCTTTATTGTCTCTTCAGGAGAGAAATTTTGTTTGGACATGAGAGAGTGTGATTTATAATAAACACTAAAAACAGCACAGCAGACAGACACATAAGAAACATGTATAATACATGAACAAAGGAAACATGCAACATATAAAAAGACTGCCATTGTTAGTACAACCTGTTTAAAACACACGTACACACATAAAAACCCTACAGAAAAGTTGCATCCCCACACACACACATACACACACACGCACACACCCGCTAAGACCTACTATTCTGTAGTTTAATTGACCAGGGAACCAATGAAAATTTGAACCTATTTGTTTTACAGTTTGGGACCCTGTATCTTCTTCCTGATGGCAGTATTTCATATTCACTGTGCAAAACGTGCTCGTCATCCTGTAGGATTTTCAAACCCTGCCTTTTCACTGTTTCATCTAATAAAGCTTGCAGTGATGTGGGAGGGGGCATGCCCATTATTTTCTCCGCTCTCTTAACGAGAGTTTGCAGTTCAGTTCTCAGTTTAACAGACAGGTTCCCAAACCATATAATGATCCCATATCTAATGATGGATTCAATGGACGCCCTATAGAAGGCCATCATTATTTCTTGCTCCACCCCAAACACTCTCAACCTCCTCAAGAAGTGCAGACGTTGGCTAATTCATCTGCTTAAAAAATCAACATGCTGGCCCCATTTTAATTGGGAATCAAATACGACCCCTAAGTATTTATATGTGGAGACCTGCTCCACTGCCTCCCCATTCAGAGTCACCACCTGATGGTTTCCTATGGACCTGGGGTCAAAGACGATTTCTTTTGTTTTATTCACGTTTAACACCAGATTATTTGATTCACACCACAACACAGCCCTGTCTATTTCTAACTGATAGACCGAGGCATCAGAGTCCTGTGTCAGCAGACTGAGAATGACAGTGTCATCTGAAAACTTGATTATGTGATTGCTTGTGTGGTGATTTCTGAATTCATGAGTGTATAATGAAGGGCTGAATTCTTCTTTTAAATGGAAAAGAACTAAATTGGTGAACAAAAGGCTAGCTGTTCATTTGAAAACTAGTGCAATTACATGACGTCACAAGGTGGAAACAGAGCATTTTGAGCTTTGGCGATGTAGCCAGACTAATATAAAAAGATGACTCAAACATGTGGGAATGAAACAAAACCCAACTCTTAGTACGTTTTTGCGGCGTTAACAACATTTTAATGTGACTTAAAGCTCACAGGAGTCCGTTTGGGGTAATACAGGACATTTAAACATGATCTTGAGATCAAAAGTAATTCTCAAGATACACTGTCTTTTAATTATGCATTATTTAAGGGAACCAAATGTGATGTTTTAGTCATTATGTTTATTGTCTTGTTTATAGGATGTTTAATGTTCACTGTGGGTCTGCGATTTCAAATCCTGTGTGTGCAACCTGTACATATGTTTTTTGACAATAAAGCTGACTTTGAACTTTGAACAAATTGCAAATTATGATAAGTACATAATAAGTAGATTTTAGATGACCAAATCTACACACTACAAGATTATATTATAAAGAACAGTATATTTTAAAGTAATGTAGTAAAGAGATGTAGTCTGTGCATTTTTAAAGGAGAATTAACGTTTTATACAATCTGAGCCTTATTTCGCTAATAAAACAAGTTGTTTTACTCACACTTTAGCACTTTGGTGTCATATGGAGCACTTCCAGAGATGTTTTGTAATATATGCCCCATACGGTCTCCAAATAACACAAACTTTAGCACTTTTCAAATCATACAAGCCCAATGTCTTAGTCTACACTTTCGTTTGAGTCAAAAGTAGCCTGTAATCTGAGATTTATCCATAATTTACAGATTTGCGTTTCGAGAGCTGAGAGTGAAATAAACTGTGACTCCACACATGCGCACTGGCCTCCTCATCTACTCGAAACTATGGATAAATCTCGGATTACAGGCCACTTTTGACTCAAACGAAAGCGTAGACTAAGACATCGAGCTTCTATGATTTGAAAAGTGCTAAAGTTGGTGTTATTTGGAGACCGCTCAGGGCATATATTATATGCCCCGAGAACTCACATTACGGAGATCGCAAATCTAAAACATCTCCGGAAGTGCTCCATATGACACCAAAGTGCTATGGGTGAGTAAAACAACTTGTTTTATTACCGAAATAAGGCTCAGATTGTAAAAAACGTTAATTCTCCTTTAAAGACAAATCTATATCTATTCAAATACAAATTGTCCTTTAATGCCTTTATCAATCAATCTTGTGTATGATATATGGTGTATAATGCATCCCTCACTGACCTCTCCTTCCATGTTCACAGCTGCGTCGTGATGATTTCCCAAAGAATAACGATCCTCAGGTGGTGCTTCACTTCACTTCAGTCCAGAGGAGTGTCCGCCCGGTCGCGCTGGAAGCTGAAGGAAAAACAAACGCACCGTTTTCCAGCAGCTGTCCATGGTCCTTACCGGCACGACCTCGCTTTTCTCCTAAACTAACGCGCAATTCGTTCTAAAAATGGGTCGAACAGGACGTGCCAAAGTAAGGAATAGCACAGAATAGGGATCGCATTGCTTTGCCATTGTTATATTTTTAAATGTTAATGAAACTAGCCCGACGCAACCTTAGCGCGAGTCCAAATGAGCGTCCTTAAATAACCCAAATGCTGAAAAGCTCCTTACCTGTCGAGCCACAGCAGATCCAGAAACACAACGCCACACTCCCTCGGGTTTGGCGTTGCCCCGTTGGATACGCGAGACTATTTGGCGCACGTAACACACGCAGCGGCGGTGGCGTCTTTATTATTATATTTTTTTTACGTCGCTTCCATGCAGAGTCAGAGGAGGAGAGGAGGATGCTCGGAAACTCCGCCTTTTTTTTTTTTTTTCCCTTCTCCCCCGTTTGTCGGTCGAGCGGTTTGTACGCATGCGCAGAAGAAAGTCATGCGCAAGCGTGTGACCTTCAAAACAGAGATGCTGAGTGAGGGTGATGATGGCGCATAAAACGTACTGTACAAACGGGGAGGTGACGTGCTTTGGTAAATAATTCAAAACATACATAGAAAAAAAAATGTAACTGACTATAATGCGGCCTCTACAACAAAGTGCCAACCCATGTGGCACGCACTGGCTTCCATGGTGAAGCTGGGGAATGACACATCGTCACCTGATGGTGCGTCATGGAGATAAGCCTAAAACGTAGTCTGCTATTGCTATGATATCCTCCTACTTAATTAAGTTTCAGGCTTAAGCCTTTATTGGTCTCACATTGTGTGTGTGACACACAGTGACACACGGGAGAAATTTGACTTCTGCATTTGACCCATCCTTTTTCAGGAGCAGTGAGCAGCCGTCTTTTTCAATAAATATTAATAAATAATACATAAAAATAAATAACAAAAATACTAAAGTAAATCAATAAATAAAAATAAATACATACAAAATATATAATACATAAAAAAAATAAAAACAAAATAAATAATACATATAAATAAATAATACGTAAAAATAAAAATACCAAAATAAATAAATAAATAAGTAAATAAAAATATATAATACATAATAAATATATAATACATAAAAATAAATAAATAAAAATAAATACAAAATAAATTATATATAAAGATAAAAACAAAATAAATAATACATAAAAATAAATAATACATAAAAATAAATATAAAAATACCAAAAATAAAAACAAAATAAATAAATACAAAATATATAATACATAAAAATAAAAATGAATAAATAAAAATAAATACAAAATATATAATACATAAAAATAAAAAAATAAAAATAAACACAAAATAAATAATATATAAAAATAAAAACAAAATAAATAATACATAAATATACTAAAATAAATAAATACAAATAAATACTAAATAAATAACACATACAAATAAAAATAAATTAAAAAATACTAAAATAAATAAATAAGTAATATAAATAAGAAATTAAAAGGGAGACTAAAAACTATTTGACGTGACTGTAGAAGCTTGTCAGAGATGTTGGTCATAAAAAAAAAACAACAAAAAAAAAAGTTTTTGTTATGTTGTTAGGTTGTTAACTTCACGTGGATTTAACACCAAAATGTCCCCGACGTCCATTACAGAGGACATGTAAGAGCATTATTAATACAAATGAAATTAACTAAATGTAAATGCTGAGGTGTTCATTTACCTCCAAATAGAAAATTAAAATAATAATAATTTAGATACACTTTTTTTCTTCAGGTCCCAGGAGGATATAACATATTTTATTCACTTTTAGGAAGCCCGCCCCTCTCAGCAGTTTCTCAAACTGTGCTAGGGTTGCCTCTGCAGTTTTAATTAGTTTTAAAGGTCTTATATTATCCAAAATGAACATACCTGGAGCTGTGTTCTGTTTCCTTTGCACCCTTTATAATTAGGCTGTCTACATCTCCAAAACAAAACAAAAACACAACACTCATCTTGTTTTTGGTGAAGTAATTACATTACAACAAAGATCAGAAAATAGCACAATATGGAACACTTAATTAGAGACAAATCTATACTGCATTGTTTAGTGGTTTACGCTAATTTATATCTGATATAGTCTGGGTTTAGACCTGGTACTTGGTGTGAAAGGATTTAGAACCACAAGATCAATTATGTTATTATGGTAACAATACTGTAGAGTAGTCTTTTGGTTAGTTTTGACCTGGTTTAGAACAGATTTAGTACTGTTTTCTTGTTGATCTAGACTAGTTTAGACCATGCTTAGACCTGTTTAACTCCTATCTTTTATTGTATACTCAGTCAGGACATCTTTTAGTTCATGTTTAAAGGTAAAAATTCTACTATACTGTATTAGTCTGGTTTATTGTCTATGTCTATTCTTATCTATTCCCACATTAGTCTCTTATAGTTAATACTGGTTTAGTTTCACTGTCATTTCAATAATTTAGTGTTAACTTTGAGAATGACTCAACTAGACAACAACTAGATCAAAAGAACAAATAATAGGAATGGAAGAATGACTCATTGCACGTAATAATCATATTTAATAGTTTATCTTTCACATTCTTGTATTTAGTGTTAGTGGAAACACTAAGTTCCATATTCAATATTTAGTTCAGTGATTTAGAGCGGTGCTTTGCCATACGGTCCACTTTTTAAAGCATTCTTCAGTCTAGCAGCAGCCTTAAGGATCTAAAAATGTATAATTTACAGTAAGTATACAATAGGAGACAATAATAATAAATATGTTATAACACAAATTAGATTTTTCCAGCAAAGTTTCCGTTGTCCACTTGTTCATCCCATTTATTGACCTGCAGTGAGAGAGAGGAGGATAAAATTAAAGATTTGGTTACTGCTTTTTTAGGGGGATGGTGAGCAGGTAAATCAATAGATCAATAATGAATAACATGTCCTGAATGGATAAGGCATATCCATATCCTAGTGGGGGCAAGCTGAACAAAAGCCTCGCAATCATGTAGTGCTGTATAGCAATATTTGTGGATTTCTCATGAAATCATTACAAACAATTGATGTCATCTGAACAGTGCCCAGTAGAAAGATATAATACTCACTAAAATAAGATAACCCAGGGGTCGGCAACTGTACTGAGCCTCTGATGCGGCTCAGTGCAGCGGTCGCTCGTTTATCCCCGTGGTTACGTTCTAAAAATAACCCACGATAAGCAAAATCCGCAAAGTCGTCAGCTTTATATTTTACAATTATTCTCCATGTTTTAAGGCTGTAAACGCCTCACCACACACATTCTACACTTTTCTCAGACTGGAATTAATGTTTTCTTACATTTCTCTCTTGTTTAAACACTCAAACTTTCGTAGATTTTCAACAAAAAAGCACAGTATTAGAGAACGAAACCAAAGTGTATTTCGTGTGTATTTCACAGTTCTTATGACCGAGCCTCTTCGTTCTGGTGCCTCTTTGCTGTGGCGGGTTTTGTCGGGGAGAAAACTTGCAAACATACAGCACTTCAGAGTCACACACTCACAGGAGACACGGAGGAGAATGACTGACGAATCGGCAAAGGTCTACAGTCCCTTAGCCAATCAGGACGCAGAAATGCGTGTTAATACACTATAAAAAAAATTGGATTAAAAAAATCCACGAAACAGCGAGGCCACGAAAAGTGAACCACGATATAGCGAGGGACCACTGTATTTAATTAAAATGTATTTTATTTAAGTTAATTCATTTTTTAAATGTAATTCTATGGCACAAAGATTATTTCATTTTAAATTTCAAAAGGGTTTTGTGGCTCCCAGTGTTTTCTTTACTCTGTGAAACGGGTCCAAATGGCTCTTTGAGTGGTAAAGGTTGCCGACCCCTGAGATAACCCAATAAGCAGATGACATTTTTGGTGTGTTTACATGCCCAATATAAATCTGATCATTGAAACAACTCTGCAGAGGTGTGAACAATCAGAAAGAAATCAGATTCCTCAGCGGGGTGCCAGCGACCATCACGTTGTCTAGTATGAAAGTGGTGTGTGCACTAGTGTTAGTGGTGGTCGGAGGGGCTGATGGTGCTGTTCTTTTGTCAATCTGCCCCCGCAGACTTAACACCAGTGTGAGGGGAGTGAGTGAATAATACACAAAATTGTAAAGTGACTTTGCGCATCTGGAAAAGAGCTGCTATATAAGATTATTTGCTCATATCAGATGTAACTGTTGAGATTTCTATAGTCAGATAACGATCAGATTTTTGGCGTGCATTTTTGTCATGTTATCAAAATTCTGTAATATTATAATTCTGTAACATTGCTTTACAAAGCAGAGCAAAAATAATGTTGTGTTTAAATCCTCCTGAGACCCGCCCATCTTTTAAGTTTTGAGATAGACTCTAGTTTGTGGCTCCACTATGATAAAAAAATATATAAAAAATAATAATAAAATACATTATGATTATGATTATGAATAATAATAATGCATAAAAAATATATAAATAAAATACATACATAAGTAAATAACTAAATAATAAATAAATAAATAAATAAATAAATAAAAAAAGGAGTCTAAAAACTTTTTGCGGCGACGTTAGGTTTAGGTTAGGTTAACTTGACATGGATTTAACACTATTACAGTTCATTACAGAGGACATGTTACAAAAATATGAATAAAAATAAAATGTAAATGATAAGGTGCTCATTTACCTCCAAATAGAAAATTAAAATAATAATAATAATAATTTAGATACACTTTTTTTCTTCGGGTCCCAGGAGATATAGTATAAAAGTGTGAGAGTGACTGACCCAGCTGTTGGGGCAGATGCTTTTGTAGACCTTCTGGTACCACTCACACGGAGCAGTGTCCTGGTCTTTGGCTGAGAGGGCCTTGGTACATCTGTGGAAGTCTGCACCAACAATAGCACAAGACTCATAAACCACTTGTCTAATCTAAAGTTTCAAAAATGATTACATAGTAATAAACCAGACAAAACATTTTACAATTACATTTCTTACTTGTGAAAAGTGCTAAGCTTAAATTTGCTTGGTAATGCTTGGTGTTATGTGATAAATTAACAGACTGAAATATAGTTTCATTTTAATTTGGTTCTGTTCTTTGGGTTCATTGCATAAACTGCATATTCTATTGTACAGTCTATGGTGATGTTCATTGACCTGACGCTGTCTTTTACCCAGGTAGTTTTGGAAGCAGTTGCGTGTCTGGTTGGTGTTGGGGAAGCGGGCGTCGAATGGAGCCGTGCTGTAGGATTTGATCTTTTCTTCAAAGTTGTTAGACATTTTGAGGTTTATGGGACTAACTATATCTGTGAAAGAAAAAGGAGATGATAAATGTCAAGAAGAAATAAAAAAATAAATAAAAATAAAAATGCACTAATCAGAAGAGAAACAGAATTGGCTGTTAACAGGACAGCTACACTCTCCAAGTACGAACACAGATAATATGAAGCCACAGTATCTAACGATATAACGATTTAAGACGAAAAACAGACCAAAATGAATGCATGTTCTTTTCTCATTTTGTTTATGTTCATTGCAAAATACATCCGACTCTGAGTAGGTGTGCATCTTACGGAAGAGGATTAGGGCCAAATGAACAGATTAATTTTTTTTCTTTCTTAATTCTGCGGAAAAAAATCTCAGAATTTCTGAGATTAAAGTCAGAAATTCTGGCTTTAATCTCAGAAATTCTGAGAAAAAAACTCAGAAATTCTGAGAAAAAAACTCAGAATTTCTCACTTTAAAAAATGTCTGACTTTTTTTTCTTAGAATTTCTGAGATTAAAGTCAGAATTTCTGAGAAGAAAAGTCAGAAATTCTGAGAAAAAAAGTCAGAAATCTGCCAGAAACAACAGAAGTAGACTACTACGAGTCACAACAGAGCCTCAGAATAAATTGCTACGTACTTAATCTTATTACAATTTATTAATTGTATTAATTTTTTTACAGAAATTCTGAGAAAAAAACTAAGAATTTCTGACTTTAATCTCAGAAATTCTGACTTTAATCTCAGAATTTCTCAGACTAAAGTCATAATAATAAAAAAAAAAAAAAAAAAAAAAAAATCTGTTCATGTGGCCCTAATCCTCTTCCGTAGCATCTCCACAAACCTGACAATAAAAATAAAATAAAACGAAAAAATGAAGATAACATGAAAAAATATAATATATAGCTTTTATATAATGCATACAGTTATTATTATTTTTATGCTATTATTTAAGTTAGTTGTTATTATTTGGGTAGCAGTAAAACGTAAAGGGTTATAGCGGAAAGCGTGTCTTTTTCATTGTACATAACATTTATATAGCAGTTAGCTCACGTTAATCTGTCACAGTTAAGTTAAAATAGTTTGAAACTAAACTTAAACGATAGAGAAAACAATAAATTGACACTTATAGTATTGAACTAAATACTAAATGTCTATGAGAGGATGTTGAAGCAGAAAATAACATACATTTTTGCTCACCTTCTGAACGGGACAGTTTAATCTCAAGACCGTCAGTAGCGTTTATCCCCGCGGTGCATCATGGGAAATGTAGTGCAGAGGATTAAAGTCGCTGGATAATGGACAGGAAAGGACTGACCTCTGCTGGACAAAACGGAGACGTGCAACTAATAGGTATTTTATAAAACTAAGACCATATTTAAGAACAAGAAATACGTATTATCATCTTTTTACAGTTATTCTCTTTGTTTTGAATTATGCCATCCATATCTGCCTAACTACCTACCTTTAAAAGATTGATGATTTTGTATTTTATTAAATTTACAACAGAATAAAAACATATCTAAAATGTAAGATAAAAATAATTTAGGCATTCCCCATCTCTTTATCATATTATTGGGGGCCAAGCAGCGAAGCACCCATAGTGTTTCTACTGATTCCTATTATAAAATATTCTTCCGCCTCTAGGAGTCTATGGCAACCCCTAGAACCGTCTGGTAAAAAGTTGTGATGTGTGAATTTTGTATGCACATTCCAGCCAATCTCCTCATTACCGACAGCAATTTATAGGCCCCCACCCCCAACCCTCTAGCGCCACCAGCAGGTCAAAGTTGCAGGAATTTTCAGGTACATTTCTGCGTGTAACATTTGAACCGTATGTCCAATTTTCAAAAACTTGGCCTCCCTGGACTCCTTGGGGCAAGACGAATCCAACGCACCCTATGACGTCATTTTCCGCCAGGGTAGATTTTCCGCCATTTTGAATTTTATGAAAAACACTCAAAATGCTTCTCCTCACTCAATTTTGTACCAATTTTACTCTAATTTGGTACATAGCATCTTTGGACTGAGCCTCATCAGAAACATGCCTGGATTTTGGATATCTCTTATCGTTTTGTCGTGACAGCCAATCAAACTCGTCCTAAAAGCTCATATGAGCTCATATCTCGGGAACCCTTCATAGGATTATTTTCAAACTTTTCACACGTATTCTAGTCTGTCCCAGGATTCGCCACAAAAAACTACAGGGCCCCAGCTCAAACCCTCTAGCGCCACCAACAGGTCAAAATTTGAGGGACATTTCTGCTTGTAACTTTTGAACCGTAAGTCCGATTTTCAAAAACTTGGTATCCCTGGGATCCTTGGGCGAAGACTGATCCAACGCATGTCATCAAATTAGGCTGGGTCACTGCTTGGCCCCCCCATTGCTGCTTGCAGCTATTTAGACAATACTTTTTTTGGCATTTGCTCTACAGCGTTCTCTGGTATAATATTGCACTTGTAGTAAAAATTCTCGTGTAGAATAATAACAAAACATTTTTATGTCCTATTACATTTTCCCACATTAGTTTGCAGTTAGTAGAAAACTGTACATTTAAACAAAAGATTTGTTAATTTCTAATCAAAGCCTGATCCTGTCTTGCCTGGTTTACACCTGACCATATCTCAAGTGAGATATGGTCAGGGAGCCACCTTTGAAATATCTCGTACCGGAGGTGTGGTTTACGATTGCCAACGGCCGTTTATTGGGCGTTACGAATGTCTATCATTTGGCGTATACGTAGCCCATAGCCAATCATGTCAGTTGTCAGTTCAAACTACAAGCTTCCGTTTGTCACGTAGTACGCGCCACCGTCTTGCCACCCCTCCCCGCTCTCTGATTGGCTCCCAGAATCGGGAGAGCTCGCTTGCCATAGTCGCCAGGCTGTCTTTCAGATCAGAACGAACGAAAGACAGCCTGGGATTTCCCAGGTTAGATCCTGTCAGGTCACAGAAGCAAAGCAGGGCTGGGGCAGGGTAGTACAGAGTGGTAGAGACCGCTTGGAAAATCAGTTGCCACAGTGGGGCACCAGTGGCAAAAACTGTTGTTCTGTCCTTGAGCAAGACACTTCACCCACAGTTCCTAGTATAAAAGTGGTGTGAGTGTGAGTGGTGGTGCCTTTATCAGTCTGTCCCAGGGCAGCTGTGGCAACAACAGTAGCTTACCACCACCGAGTGTGGAATAAATAACGTGTAAAGTGTCTACAAGTGTGTGGAAAAGCACTATATAAGACCAATGCATTATTCTAAACTGATTTTTAAATAATGACAGTATTGTAGTACTTTTATTTTCATCATTGCACTGAAACCTCAAGGTGACTGCTGCAATGCTACGTCAGAAACTAGCATAAAGACTTCACAAAAACCAGCCCACCATTTTAACCCGATGGGCCATCTCCCATGGCAACAGCTTAATATAAAGATATGTTATGAACAGAAAAACCAGAGAGGCGAAGGGAATATATTTAAACAGGATAATGCTAATCCTCTATGTGTGTCTAGTGAAGATAGGTTTGAGGACAGGGAGAGATACAAAGAGAAGAGTGAGAAGGAAAGGTAGAGAGAGAGAGGGATGGGAGGGGTAGAGAGAAAGAGTGTGTGTGCGTGTGTGTGTGCGTGTATGTGTGAGAGAGAGAGAGACAGAGATAGTGGCTCATGAAATGTTTGACTTCTTTTATTGAAAACTGACATATGAAGGACATTGACCATATTAAAGTGTATATATCCTCTTTCAAGTTTTATACGTTCATATTTGGCTGGAGAAACTGTAACACATTATTTACAGCCAAAGACACAGTAGGACCAAAACTATGCAACTGTTAATGTGCACAAAAGGCAACAAATAAGCAAGGATCTTACATTGTATGCATTACATTTATAAGTCATTCATCTAAGGAGAGATTATAAAAACATGAAAAAATGGTCATCTTAAAAACATGTCAGCTTCATTCCTACAATATAGAAACATAGAAATGCATTTGGCCCACTAGCAGCAGAGGAAAACTCCTCTTGGCATTACGGTCAATGAAACAGAAGAATCATTGACATCACAGGCCCTGTTCAGACCTGAATGCTGAGTGACTTTCAAAGAGGGAAGGCCTACAAAAAACAAAACAAAGCTTGCACCTAGCAGTAAAAATAAGTACAGTGGTACCTCACCTTACGAATGACCCAACAAACGAAAATTTCAAGTTACGAAACGCCTTCACGGTAAATTTTTGTCTCTAGATACGAAAGAAAATTCAAGTTACGAAACGAGAAATCTCAAAAATTCAAATAATGCGCGCTCAGCCACACACATTATACGCTTTTCTCAGACTGGATTTAAACTTTTCTCACATTTGTCTCTCGTTTAAACACTCAAACTTTCATAGATTTTCAACAAAATTATTAATAGTGAAGTGAGGGGGGAAGGGGGAGGGGGGAGAAGACTGCGCTCTGACACGTGTGATAGCGCACATGACCCGGCGCGGAGCTGACAGCAGGTCTAGACCAAGGTCTAAACCTGGACTGGACCAGGACTAAACCAGGACTAAACCAGGACTAGACCAGGTGGATTAAAACGCTGCGCGTGGTCTATTTCCTGGTTTCGTTTCGAGTCACGGCTGAGGCGAGCAGCGAGGAGGGGACTGCACGCAGTCTGAGCGCATGAACGCATGAACGAGACCCATGCAAGAGCCGCGGTGGTCTAGACCTCCTCTAGACCTGACCAGGTCTAGAGGAGGTCTAGCGGAGCCGCGGTGGTCTGGACTAAACCAGGACTAAACCTGGACTAAACCAGGAGGAGCCATGGGTCTCGTTCATGCGCTCAGACTGCGTGCAGTCCCCTCTTTGCTGCAGCCCTCAGCCGTGACTCGAAACGAAACCAGGAAATAGACCCGCGCGCAGCGCTTTAATCCACCTGGTCTAGTCCTGGTTTAGTCCTGGTTTAGTCCTGGTTTAGTCCTGGTGTAGTCCTGGTCCAGTCCAGGTTTAGACCTTGATCTGCTGTCAGCTCCGCGCCGGGTCATGCTGCGCTATCACACGTGTCAGAGCGCAGTCTTCCCCCCCCACCCCCCCACACACACACACACACTTCACTGTTAATACATTTTGTTGAAAATCTATGAAAGATTGAGTGTTTAAACGAGAGACAAATGTGAGAAACACGCAGAACACAATGTTACACTATAAAAAAAGTTACACTATTAAAAAAAAAAACTTGGATGGGGCCTTGGAACAAATCAGGCTTTTTCCATTGAAATAGCTACTCAACTTACGGATTTTTCACGTTACAAAACCACTTCTGGAACGAGTTAATTTCGTAAGGTGAGGTACCACTGTATTACTGTCAGTTCTGAACAGGGCCGAAAAACAACACAATTCAGTGCTAAAACCTCCACTCCCAGAGTGGTTACTGTACAAAGTATAATGTGGGTCACAAAAGTGCTATGGTCATTATTTAAATATTGACATGTGCAAAAATACTTCATGATTTCAAAAAAAGTGCTATTTACATCCAGTATAAACTTTTGCCTTATATAATTGAAAATGCATGAACTACGAAACATTGTGAGAGCTTAACCCCAGGCCCTGATTCTCAGACAAGAATAGCAGGATCAGGTGCACCCTGGTAAATCCTGCCTAAACCCTGTTAGCTTAGCATTAGCATTAGCTTGGTGACACGTTGAGTTTGGAGTTGGTCAGGTGCCTCATGCTCTCTGCTCTCTTATGTAACAGTCTTTTAGAGCAGTGTTTCCCAACCAGGGGTACAATTACCCCTAGGGGTACTCAAGCACACTGCAGGGGGTACTTGGCAGTGTCGCTGCCAGGCGCAGGGGGAGATTTTTTTTAAAATTTTTATTCTAATTTGAGTAAATTTGAGTTAAAGAAAAAACAGAAAATGCCTGAGTATTAAATTTTCAAATTAAGGAGATGAAATAAAATTATTTTCATTTAATAATCTGTTAGGTCATGTTCTACTTTTGGAGAATTATCAACACGTATGAGTGAGGGGGTACTCGAGGTATGACAAAAAGGCTCACAGGGTACACAAGACAAAAAAGGTTGGGAAACACTGTTTTAGAGAAATATCCATACTTCACAGCTCTGCATCAACAACCCACATCAGAGGTCCATGTCATTTGAAGAATATGTATGTTGATTACATATGGTACAGGAGCATTTTTAAACATGTGCATCTCTGCCTCCTTCTCACTTTAAACCTTCATCAAGATGGTAGTGCCCCTCCCCACAGATTACAGTAGACAGGTGTCTTACAAAGACTACTTTTCAATATTATTGTAAACTTTAAAAATATGTTTAGATCTCATATATATTCTCTGGACTCATCCTCTGTTGATCCAGGTAGCATCATAGTTCTATAGATCCACAGAATATGTCTGAACCAGCAGGTCTCTCTGAACAGTAATCCAGTACTCTTAAGCACCTCATTTTCTCCTTGACCTCATGTTGCAATGTTGATGTTAAACATTGGCTTCTGGACTGGGCAGAGCTCAAAGCTGCAGAGTCATTGGCCATGTCCTGATGGGCGTAAATCCTCTTAAACTGCAGCACACTCCTGTCCTCCAGCAGAAGCAGGGAGATGACATGTGAGGGGTGGGAACTACATGAAAATCTACAGTTCAACCTCAATCATGCTGAGCTCTGAGGGCTGGACAGGCTTCTGTAATGATATAATCCTATATGGCCCATGCTCCACAGTAACCCCCTCACCGGGGCTCAGTGGCAGAGTTCATGTTGGAGCTCGGCCAGTCCTCCGTGAAGCTCCACCTCCTCCTGGGTCCAGGACAGGACATCCCCCTCCAGGTGCCCAGTGCAGGTGGCTTGGCTCTGGATCTCTGCAGGGGTCAGGACTCTGGACCAGAGCTGCAGGTCTGACATTTGTCCCATAAAAGACTGAGTGACGTCGAAGCGGCCCCCAACATTGTCCTGTGGAGAAGAGAAGGTCATCAGGAAACACAGGTCACTGATGAGGAGATGTGCTCACAGCAGTTTGACAAGCACTATGTAATATGTAATATGTACTAGTATATGGGCCGCACACAAAGTACCAATAGTGCATGTATGGTCTGTACCTGTTCTTGTCCCAGGATGAAGATGCCTCCTGCTCTCACAGCCTGCCAGGGTGACAGGTCCCGGCCTGAGCCCCTCTTCTGCCCGTCCTGGAACACCTCCCAGGCTCCGTCACGTGTGGCCCAGGTCACACACACGTGATGCCATTTACCATCAGACAGAGACAGGGGCAGAGTCACCGCCTGGACACATATGGAGCACATGAAAATATGTTATTGAAAGTATTCACCAAGAGCAACATCCTCTGTCCAGGAAACAGAGACACAATGCCCCTTTCATATTGGTGCAGCCTTCCGGAAGCCAGTGTCCTAGAGGAAACAAAAATGACACTTGGATCCTGTTCTGAAAGCATGTCCAGACTTCATTAGAGCAATCCACTAAGACAATCAGATTAGGCTGTGTTTGTTTGTAGAGGTCTGAAGCATCCAAGCGACACACGCCCTTTGTTATTAGAGGAGACATGTGATCAGCCTTTCCAAGAATCTGACAGAATGAGCTCAGTGGAGTACTTTGGTTATTAAAAGTCGACCAATATAAGTCATAGGTTCACCAAACTGCATCAAAGGTGAGTTCTCTTTGGGATGTCCCTGTCATCTTACCCATCCTGTGTACAGAAGACTCTAAAGATATGATGCGATGCTGGGCTTTTACATTAGATATACACCTAAGTATGGCTCTATTATTGGCTGTCTAATAAATATGTTCAATTCAAATAAATTAGATTTCTACAAATAAGAGCATGAACTTTGCATGGTCAGACTCCTCACCTTGTCATCGATGAGCAGCTGCATTGGGTTGCTGCCCCACTCGATCAACACCAGTTCGTTGGCTTGTCCTGGGACGGCATAGGAGAAGGGGGTCCCAAGGCCAGGACCTGCCCCTGGTTTGATCCACAGACACACAGTCAGAGAAAAGAGTTCCTGGACCACGGAACGCTTCATTCGTCCATACATGTAGTTAGATCTCAGAGGGAAATCCAGCAGAAACGCACTGGGACTCTGCAGCTTTGGGAGGGCTTTTCCTGAGACAAACACAGAGGGACAGATGGTGTAAGATCACAAATCTTCATCAAACATGTTCCTACAAGATGTGTTTAAAGAATAATTATAATGATAGTCTTACCGTGGTCAGTGTCTTCATGGTGCAGCTGACCCAGTACCGCCTCCAGTTTTCTATGACCAGTGTGAGGGTTCTTAGTTTGGCCTGTATTGATGTGGTCTTTGTCAGTGTCATGGTGATCATCATGATGATCGTCATGGTCATCGTCATGGTCATCGCCATGGTGATCACTGTGGTGGTCCTTGTGATATTCGTAATGGTGGTCTCTATAATGATGGTCTTTTCGGTGGTCATTGTGGTGACCATAATGATGATCGCCATGGTGACTGGAGTGATGATTGCTGTGGTGGTTGCCGTGGTGACTGTTATGGTGATCATCGTGGTGATCATAGTGGTGGTTGTCATGGTGATCGTCATGGTGATCATAGTGGTGGCTGTCATGGTGATTGTCATGGTGATCATAGCGGTGGTTGTCATGGTGATTGTTCTGGTGATTGTCATGGTGATCGTCATGGTGCCTGCTGTGGGAGTCGTGATGTCGGTCATGATTGTTGTGGTGAGTGTCATGGTGTCCATGATGGCTGCCATAGTGACTGTATCTGTGATTTCCATGGTGGTCGTCATGATGGTTGTCATGATAACCATTGTGATGGTCATCATGGTGATCGCTGTCATGGTCGTCGTGGTGACTGCTATGATGGTCGTTGTAACCGCTGTGATGGTTGTCATGGCGACCCGTATGACTGGTGTAGTGGCCAAAGCCACTGTGAGTGTCATGGTGGTTGCTGTAATGATGGTCATCATGGTGACCGCTATGATGGCTATCATAGTGATGGTCATCATGGTGACTGTTCTGATGATTGTCGTGATAACCAGTGTGATGGTTGTCATGGTGACTGTCATGATGGTCGTCATGGTGATCATGGTAGTACTCATGCAGCTGCTCCTCCAGAGCGTGGATCTTCCTCTGCAGCAGGTCCCTCAGAGAGCTGGAGTATGAGCTGCTCGAGTTACGCAGCTGAGACAGATACACATAGAGAAAATATCAACATGATACTACCATACAATACTATAGAATTCTATGGAAATACTGCAGTACTCAGAGAGCTGACACAGAGAAGACATCATTGTGACTGTACTGCAGTGCTGATATTACATTATACCTGCTGCCTCTACAGTATTTACTACTGTGGGAAAGACTGAGTTCAAGCATAAGGATACTGTTATACTTAGAACAAGGGACATGATAATCAGAGGTGCATTGTGTAAAATAAAAGTTTTTTCTCTTCCGTGTTGCTGCCTCCTCAGAGTAAATCCGACACTGTTCAGTTCCAGTCTAGAGCATGGTTACATGTCTCGTCAGGGCAGATGAGCCTAATGGAAGCTGATTGGCCGATGCTGTAGTGCCTCCTGTTAGAACATTACAGCTACAGCCTTTGTTTTGACTCTTCAGAACAGGTCCGTTTCACTGTCTCACTGTGTGCACACAGATTAGAGAGAGAATATATGGAGATAAATGAGCCCTTAATGTAAAACTATGGATATGATTGGGTATTTCCAGCTGTTCATTGTGTGTATTATTTTAGTTGTAGTTTCTTTGTTTTGTTGTAGTGAAAAGCTCTAGCTGTCTCTAGAACAAATGGCAAAGGGAGGACCTGTGCATTTGGATAGGAAAGCTATGGTACCCTAAACCATCCTCTTCTCAAACCATTTCAGCGGGAGCTGTCCTAGACCTTGTGGTGACTGTTGCTAGTGACAAATTTCCTCTTTGTTGCAGTGGTTCTCTCAAAGCCGTGACCTCTTCTGATGTGAGGATTGTCCTCAATTAAGTCCAACCCCGGACAGACAGAACAGAGGCTCAGCCCCTAGGCTCAGCCCAGAACCTCCGTCTGAACTGACGCTTGGGTATAAACAGCCTTATCTGTGTTTACACGTTCATCTGCAGCTGCCTATAAATTGCATTTTAATTCTGATTTGTTTTAACATGTGTTTGTAGACAGAATCCCCAGAATCTGTTTCTCTGAAATGAGTTCTGACTTCATTCACAAGAAATATAACATGACATTCTGAATAAACAAGTTGAAGCTTAAAGGTGCATTATGTACATTTTCTGGTGGAGGGTCAGTCAAATACTTGTCTACATGGAGATATTATTGCTTTGTCTGGAATGTTTCACAGTATGGTATTAAACCCCTCTATCTTCATCGAGACCAAACCAGAAAGTTACAGATCAGATCTGTGGAGAAGCAACATCGCATAACGGCTTTATCTAGGTATTTTTGCGCTATAAAACCGCCTGTATTCGAAAAAAATGTAACATAGAGCTGTTTAATGTCATACTGTGGAATATTCCAGGCAGAGCAATGACATATCCATAGAAACAAGCAAGTGACGAACCCCCAACCAAAAAGTTACATAGTGCGGTTTTAAGGTCAATGACTATAAAATACTTAATGTTAATGTGTATGTGTGGTGTATAATGAGCCTGTTAGCACTGTGTGTGTGTGTGTGTGTGTGCGTGTGTGCGTGTGTGTGCGTGTGTGCGTGTGTGTGCGTGTGTGCGTGTGTGTGTGTGTGTGCGTGTGTGTGCGTGTGTGCGTGTGTGTGTGTGTGTGCGTGTGTGTGTGTGTGTGTGTGTGTGTTGTATGAGTAGTGTTAGGTCGATTGTGTGATTAGATCTGTTAGTGTGGTACCTGCAGACTCTCAAGCCTCTCCTTCAGCGTCTGCAGAGTTTTGCTTGTTTGTTCTGGAGAAAAGTTACTGAACTTTGAGCTGGTCCGGTGGTTGCCATGGTAATAGCGATGGTCACCGCTATGGTAACCAGAGGGACCGTGGTGGTTGTCATGATGGTTGTCATGGTGACTTCCATAATGGTCATCATGGTGACTGCTGTGATGGTCGTCATGGTGACTGTAATGGTGATTATCATGGTAACCCCCTTCACATCGTGTTAGTTTAGCTGTTAGCTCCCGAATGGTTTCTCTTTGGTCCAGAATGGTCTCTTTCTGACGCACCAGACTCTCGCGCAAATGCAGAATGGTGGATTTGGCCTCCTCCGACATGAAGTTCCTCCAACCACTGTTGGAGCTACTCCCTGAGCTACCACCAGGGGGCACAGCGGGGGGAGAGTAGCAGCTCGGGTCAGCCTCAGGAGAGATCGGGGTGCACACAAACTTAGGGCTGATGCCATAGTCCATGGAGACCCCCGTGGCACTGGACAGGAAGTAGAAGACGATCAGAGCTCTTACAGAACAGATGGGGAGGATGAGAGAGGAAGCTCCCAGTGTTTGGTGCCTCAGTAACAGAGGCATGAGACTCAGAAGACACAGGTCTTTGGCCATAACTTTTCATCTGAAACTCTCCCCCACAAACAGAAGCCAAACTCAGACTGGGATGCAGCATGAATGAGACTCATTGGCTTTGAGAGGGACACAGATCAGAGATAACACCATTATATCTGAGACGACCCGGGCAGTCCTCCTCTCACAATTTGGTTGGCAGCACTGCAGATATGTGAGTTCTTCACAGGTTTGTGTCTGGAACAACGCTGGGACCCTGTCAGGTTCTGGCTCTGCTCCTCCTCTTAGCAACCGCCAAGTATAATCTCTTTAACTCAGGCTCCTAATCACTGACGTGAGGTCCACCTGAAACACAGATAAAGGGAAATCAGACACTCATTAATTGTGGCGAACAGCTCCTGTCCAGCTATTTATTATATTTAGGCCTGTATTAATCTGCACTGCCACTATTTTGTAAATAAACATTTAGGTGTTCTACATGGATTCTTCAAGATTTAGATCATTTCATACATGTTAGTGCTCTCTCTGGACTGACCCCAATGGCACTAGGTTTAGTTCTGTTGCCTTTGCTTTTGGATTGGTCATGAGCTATGCTAGAGGCATCAGTTGACCATTGAACTTATTTCTTTAGCAACTCACTTCAAGCAGACAGAGCCCCGTGAATACGCACACACGTGCTCACTGGTGCTGTTCGTGGTGTTCTTTCATTTGAGGCTAAATACACTGTGAAGGCAAAATGAGCTGGTGACAACAGAGAAAACTTTTTGAGCGACTCATAGACAGACTCTCCTGCACAGACAGACCCAGACTCTCCTGCGCAGACAGACCCAGACTCTCCTGCGCAGACAGACCCCGACTCTCCTGCACAGACAGACCCAGACTCTCCTGCGCAGACAGACCCAGACTCTCCTGCGCAGACAGACCCAGGCTCTCCTGCACAGACAGACCCCGACTCTCCTGCACAGACAGACCCAGACTCTCCTGCACAGACAGACCCAGACTCTTCTGCACAGACAGACCCAGGCTCTCCTGCACAGACAGACCCAGACTCTCCCCGCAGACAGACCCAGACTCTCCTGCACAGACAGACCCAGACTCTCATGCACAGACAGACCCAGACTCTCCTGCACAGACAGACCCCGACTCTCCTGCACAGACAGACCCAGACTCTCCTGCACAGACAGACCCAGACTCTCCTGCACAGACAGACCCAGACTCTCCTGCACAGACAGACCCAGACTCTCCCGCACAGACAGACCCAGACTCTCCCGCGCAGACAGACCCAGACTCTCCTGCACAGACAGACCCAGACTCTCCTGCACAGACAGACCCAGACTCTCCTGCGCAGACAGACCCAGACTCTCCTATGCAGACAGAGGCAGGAGGAGATGTCAAATAAGAGCTCTGCAGTGACCATTCATATAAATAGGCCTATGTGCTGAGACCTCCTGTTTAAAGCACTGTGTCATGTTCACACCACCTCAAGCACTGCTCTCGGAGCAAATGTTTAGGTTCAAATCTGAGGACACAATGGCTTAAATCTTATAATGCAATATCCTGCAATATATCCGTGCAATATCCTCTTTTCCATGCTCTCCTTGTTGATGCTTGTATTGATATTATTATTATTATTATTATTATTACTTATTACTATTTTTATTATTACTTACTTTATTCCATCCTTGCCTGCATGCACTTTTCTTTCTTGTTCAAACTGTCCTGAAGCTACTGTGGCAAGTAAATTTCTCCTGTGTGAGATCAATAAAGTCTTATCTTATCTTATCTTATCTTATAATCATGGCAGTTCCAATGCTCTGCTCTTTTTAGTTACTGCTGTTGGGTCTTTGGGCAACACACTTTCCCCACTGTAACAGCGCTCTGTCATTGCCTCAGATGGACGGTGCTTGTCCTCATGCAGTGGTTGATTCCCTTTAATCCGAGTCTGGACTTAAAGTCAACACTGAGACTTCACACCTCCAGGACACGTGTCTCTCTGTCTCTTCTCTCTTTCAGACACTCACACACAGGCACAGAGGGGAGGGGCTGCTGTGAGGGAGGAGGTTCGCAGCACATCCCTGACCAGCCTGTGGGCAAGACATCTCACCATACTGACTCTCCGTGGATACATTGTCACTTCTCCATACGCTAATCCCAGAACAGTTGTGGCTATCAATTAGCTAAACACTACTGAGTGTGGAAAGTCAATGAATAATGGCCCACTACTGGGATTTGAGTAACTCTCTTCTCTCTCTTGAGTGCTCTCTTCCTCTCAGCCTTTTGCTCCTCTCCAACTCCTCTCTCCTGCTTCTGTCTCCCTCCGCACCTCTCCTCTGCGACATCTGTCTGTTCCTCTCCACCTCTCCTCTCTCCTCTTCTGCTTCTGTCTGGTCCTCTGCACCCCTCACCTCTGCTCCTTTTCTCCTCCTCCTTCCTCTCCTTCTCTGTGGTCCTCTTAACGAGATCGGGGGCCTTAGTTCTCTTAGCCTAGGCTCTGACCTGCTAAGTCACTGTTGTTGCACGTATTCAAGCGTGTGCTTTATTAACGTTAATTGTAAAAGTTGTAATTCAATTGACTTCTGAACTGAGGGATCAGGGTTACCTCTGTTACTGCAATACTCATTATAACCAATATTAAGGGAGCAATGAATGATTATTTTGGTAATTTTGATTAATCGGTGAGTTGCTTAGTAAAAGCCTGTGTCTATGCAATTTTGACTAAATTTGACCCAGCTAAAGCTAATCAAAGCGATCAATCGATGACAGCCTTCTGTAGTCACCTGATCACACATGATTTTTGCTTCATTCTGAATTTGTTTTTACTTAAAGGTCACTTGTTTAATATGTTTTGTTTATTTTTTAAGGTATTTTTAGCAGTAAAAATGAATCATGTAATTGAACAACTGGATGGTAGATACTGTATGTTTAAGGCCATGTGGAACATTCCAGCTTATGGAAACAGGCAATAGGTGGATCCCCACCTTAGAGAATAACCTCCAACTGAACCTGACTCAGCAGCTCTGCTCTGACAGACCTTTGTCCTTTGATAAGCATTGCGGGAATATTTTGGTTTGCGAGAGAACATGATGATAAAGATCCGTCACACCTATTTGTTAAAAAACAAACAAACAAAAAGAAGCTAAGACCTGGTTCTTTCTTGATTAGATTAAATATGATGTCATGTATTAAAAAAAGAATCCACAGTTGGGTTTTCAATGTACATACTGAAAATATTCAATATTCAGGGCATGTGTCTTGTTTTGGTCTCTCTGCCTCAGGATGTCTGTAGATGCTGACTTCCTCGTTCTTCAGTATTTCTGGGTTTCAGAGGACATCACAACATTCTATAGGCCAATAAAATGTATTACAGATGGTGGGCAGCTAAAATGATTAAAAAGCGCCTGTATGGTGTGTGTTTAAGGGTCTGAGGTCGAGTTTAAAGTCATGTGATGTCTATTTACGCGTCAAACCCTGATCTGAGCTGCACGTGGCTCCAGGCTCATCACCAAAACAAAGAGAATAGGACGTTGACGTTAAATATCTTGGCTGGAAGCATGTTTTCTTTTTACTTTGGATAAATACACCTATAACTGAATGTGGAACAACAGACACAAAATACACCTTTAATCGAATCATAAGAACTGGCAAAGCTTTCTGGTTGAGAGGCAGTGAGGGTGTAGTGTGAGTCTCATTTAAGAGAAGAACTTACAACTATAATGTGGTATACTGCAATACCTCCAGTCAATAAGGACTTTTACAGGTCGAGTTTAAAGTAAAAAAAAACAAACAGTATTCCATACAGTCTAAATGTGTTAATTTTGGATCAGATTTTTCCATGTTGATGACACAGGAAGAGATTTCTCCACGAACTGCCACTTAACTGATGTCAAATGGTGAACTTTTAAAATATATGAAATCAGTTGTTGTCATGTCAGTGTCTTGTCCCTGTAAATAGTGATAATTTTATATTCTATATTTTATATCTATATCCTTTATATTATGTAACCATTGTTCCCTGTTTTTAGAATGACAATTACATCTGTCACAGGACTACAGATGAAAAATAGCCTCCTGGCTAATTCTGGCATATTGACAGAAATGTTTATGAATATGCACTGTCCTGAAATAAATAAATTAAAAAAAAAAAAAAGAAAAGAAACAAAAGCATCTGTTTAATGATGCACTATGTCATTTTTCTGGTGGGGGGTCTGCCACCTGCGTGTCCTTGGAATGTTCCACAGGAGGGCATTATATTTATCTATTTTTATTACACAAAAAAACATTGAAAAACATGCAGCGACACCTCTCCACAGATCTGAGCTCTGGCATCATTTACTGTGAAACATTTCAAACTAAAAATGAACCTCTCAATGGAAATAAGAAAGTGACGTATGTTCCACAAGACAAGGTGCATAAAAAGTTGCATACTTTTGGCTTTTGTGTACCACCAGACCTAAATCAAGTAGGACTACTCCAATGACCCAAAGAGAAAAAAAAAAAAAAGCATAAAATTAACTCTGAATTAGGTAAACACACAAGTACTATAGTGTGAGAATCACTGATCTAAGCTTTACAAATAGCTCAAACAGAAAACTCCATTACCAACTATCAAAATAAACTAAGTACTACCAAAACTCACCATCATGCCAGTCTTGAAACATTCTCATTTTCCATTTGGAGTGAATCCCGTCTGTACAGAGCAGAGTGCTGGAGCGTGGTCCTCCTCGCTCTTGCTCGGCTCTGCTGCTCCTCACTGATCTGATCAGAGGATTGAGCTTTGGAAGATAATTTTAACCAGCATTAGCCACAGGCACACTCCTCTGTACGGCCTCCGCTCTACACACAACACTCTCCTCTGGACGGCCTCCACACTGCTACACGCACCACCAGGAGGGACTAAACTTTAGGGCAAAGACAGTTTTAAGACATTTTATTTGGCCCTACACTGGTTATGGATTTTATTGTACAGTGCAGGGTGCAGGCTTATAATAATTGAATATATTGCTAATACTAATTCTAAAACTACTATATCCTCCTGGGACCTGAAGAAAAAAAAAGTGTATCCAAATTTTTATTATTATTATTTTAATTTTCTATTTGGAGGTAAATTAACACCTTAGCAATTTTATTTTTATTCATAATGTTGTAACATGTCCTCTGTAATGGATGTCGGGGACATTTTGGTGTTAAATCCACGTGAAGTTAACAACATAAAAAAAATATATTTTTTTTTTGATGACCAACATCTGACAAGCTTCTACAGTTGCCTCCAAAAGTTCTTAGACTCCCTTTTAATTTCTTATTTATGTATTTATTTTTTATATATTATGTATTATTTATTTATTTTTATATATTTATTTGAGTATTTACTTACATATTTATTTCTATGTTTTATGTATAATTTATTTATTTATTATTTATTAATTCATTTTTTTTTTACACTTTTTAAAAAGATTTTTATTTATTTATTTTGTGTTTAAAATAAAGAGCTTTTTCTGATGTGAAACCTCTGCCATGCCGCTAGCATGCAGTTGTGCAAACACAGATCTAAATGCTTTCTTCATCACTATTTAAGTTCTATTTTTTACTAGATCGTTTCCCAAATAAGAAATTAAGCGCAGGGTTTGATATTAAAATGATATAGTTTGTTAAAAGCGTGTAGATTTAAGTTTATAGATAGGTAAACATGCAACTATTTAGCAAGCCTGGTCTGGTTTTCTGTTACTTTATGTTCTGTTCGCAGCGTTGCCTATAAATGTCTCTGTTGTTTCAAAAATTACTAAGCATCTATTAATCAGCAATGATAACAAAATGAAAAAGTTTATGTTTTTTTAGAAGCTTTGTAAAAGAGAGCCAATTTAAAAAAAATAATAACGTTAAAAGCAGCAGCGCAACGTAACCGTAACTTGTGTACTGTCAACTATTTACCCCAATGACTTTGCATTCTCTTTTTGCTTCATCGTTTCCCATAGATTTTATTAAGGGCCCATATTCTGGTATTTTCTGATCTACACTAAGATCTCTACACTAAGATCAGAAAATACCAGAATATGGGCCCTTAAAGGTCCCATGGCATGAAATTTTCACTTTCTGAGGTTTTTGAACGTTAATGTGAGTTCCCCTACCCTGTTTAGCCCCCCCCCCATGGTTAAAAGTTGCGAAATGTCTAAACTGAGCATTTGCGATCCTTTTCTGCGTTACAAAAAATCGGAGCTCAAACGGGCGATTTTGAACAAGGCACCTTATTGACGTCAGATCGAAAAAAGAAATGCAAATGCAGTTCCACCCCCGTCTGTCTGTACTCAGCGTCTCTGTAAATCACGCCCAGAGAGTTTGGACTGCGAATGCGCTAGGCAATGCGAAATGCGGTTTTTTATTTGCCTGGAGGCACGTCCGAGTGTTTCTAGGCTCGGAAGTCCTTTATCTGAGCCTCTGGACCTTTGAACAGCAGTGGTTTAATTTAATTTTCTATGGAAATGTGTTTATTTTTCAATGGAACGCTTCAAATCTCTCCCCCATGCAAAAACACGGAAATGGATCAGCTGAGGGCTCAGAGCGAGAGCGGAGAGTTTGGCCACGCCCCCACCCTCTACTATTGGCCAGCTCTTTTCTCCTCATTTGCATTCAAGCAACAACGCCCAGAATAAAGATAGATATAGAGAGAGATATTTATGACTCTTTCTCATCTTATCTCTGTTTCTCATGCACTGAGTGTTGATTTTGAAGAAGGATTCATTTACAGTATTAGGGAACCATTAAGGAGCCATATAAAAGCATCAAGAAGTACCATGTCATGGGATCTTTAAGAAAATCTATGGGAAACGATTAAGCAAAAAGAGAATGCAGAGTCATTGGGGCTCCAATGACAGCTCCACAGCTCCACTGTGTTTTTAAACTCCACACACCTTCACTAGAATAATTTGGATAATTTCAGAGCTGGACTTGACATCACACGGTGGAACGGAGCATTTCGAGATTTAGAGATGTATACAGACTAATAATAAAGGGTTACTCACACATGTGTGAATGAAACAAAACACAACTACAGGTCTGTTTTTGTGAGAAGGTAACAACATTATAATATGGCTTAAAGCTTGTAGCTTGGTGGCAGTATGGTGGCACAAATTATTATTTTTTGAATACTCTCATTAAATTTGTAAATGTCACTGAGTGTCTGTATTTAATCTTTTAGCTGTTATTTGACCAGTGTAGTCTCTTTTATAAGTTTGTAATGTCTAATAAGCTATAGTCTAATTGTAATATGCCAGTATACACTTCCAGTCAAAGGTCTGGACACACTTTTTCACTGCCACCTGAATGTTCTTGTATGTACTGCTATAACCTTAAGAGTATTCATGGTTTCCAATTCCTGCAATAGCCACTGAGGACGAGTGACCATTGAAAAGTTAAAATATTTTTTTTAAAAATCTTAATTGCTATGGCTACGGTCCAAACTTTTTTATAATGTGAGAATCAAAATATATTTATTTACTATCACTTTCATTTTGACGTGGCCATGTGATTTGACTGATAATTTAAAGGTGTACTATATAACTTTTCTGAAGGGGTTCCTTTACCTGCTTGTCTCCATGGAGATGTTACTGCTTTATCTGGAAGGTTCCACAGTATGGCATCAAACGATCAAAGTCAACGATCAAAGTCAAAGATTAAAATCAGCTTTATTCAATTCTGCTATATGTGTTCAACATACAGTGAATCAAAATTTTGTTTCTCTCTGGCCAAGTAGTGCAAAAAAGACAGTGTACAAAATACAATATAAAGACAAAACAAAACAATTGCATTTATTCAATTCCAAGTGCCATATTGCTCAAAAATTCAAAAAACATACATTCTTAATGTGACTGTGGTCACCTCTCCACCTCTGACTTGACACTTGCCTCTCTTGTAGTAACCAGACCCCCCAGGATTTCGCGGGAATTTTTTGTGATTGTTGTGGGCTAAAATGACTGAATTTGCCTGAGCTTTTCCAAAAAGTTGCGATGAAAGTTGCGGTGCTTTTAAGGTTTTTGTTGCGATTTTGTTGTGGGAGGAAGTGAAAGTTGTGATAAATAGTTGCGATTTTCCCGTTTTGTAATTAAAATTGAATAATATTTTGAATACTGAGTTATTACTGACAAAGAATAATACAAAGACACAGAGATCACAGATATGGTCCTAAAACAACCTTACCAACAACGAAAATAAATTACTACTAGGAGGGGAACTGTTTCGCTCGGTCTTTTGCTGTTATTTTTGTGGGGAAATGGCGCCGCAAACATGTTTCTTTGTCATTAGAAGCCGTGTCCCAATTCCCAGAGTGCAGATGTGCGTCATTTCTTTTTTTGTCCCATGCGCAGTTAACACGCGTTCGCAGACCGCAGTCGTTTCCATGGAAATCGGGGCGTGGATCAAGTGTGTGAAAAAGCACGCTTCGCACACTCATATATCCCAGCATGTACCACCCGCTACTTCTACGGGAGAAAATGGAGTCTGGGGCTGCTTCCCGTAGTTGCGAGACCTGTCGCATTTCGCAGACGGCCATGCGGTCCGCGGAGTGCACTCAGGGCTGAGCAAGTGTGCACCGCCTTGACTGCAGTCTGAGCCCCCTTCAAACCACGCTCCGAACTGGGGACACGGCCGCAGTTTCGTTTTGTCACACGGAAGTAAGGCAGAAGGAAGTTGGTCGACGTGAGTTCAATACGTCGCCGATGATTGGTCAAAATTGGTAAAAATTGCGGGAAAGTTGCGGTGATTGGCCAAAATTGCAACACCGCCCTGAATTCACGGGGATTGGCTGAAGTTGCGTTGAAGTTGCAAATCGCAACATCGTGAATTCCTGGAGGGTCTGAGTAATAGTGTAGATTCGTTTTCAGACGTCATGACACTTTTTAGCATTTCACACCAAAAACATAGAACACAATAAACAACAAACAAAAACATCCAGACTGTTGGTATGGGAGTGATTTAAGTTTAATACCATATTGTGGAACATTCCATGCAAATAAATATCATCTCCATGGACACGTGGGAGAGCCTCCACTACAAAAGTGACATAGTGCACCTTTAATTAATTTCAAAAAGTTCAAAAAGGGCTGCAATGATATGCATTTGGTGAAGACAAATTCCAAAATAGAATTGAAATAAGTTCTAAAAATGTTTCTTACTAAAATGCAAATCTACACAGGGCGATTGTGACTGTCCCTTTTTATCTGAAGTGAAATGTCTTCTATGTTTGTTGTTTTGTTAACAGTGGATTTTGTAGTCCTCTTCATTGTTCTGCGGAATCGTCCTTAAAACGGAGTCAAAATGAACATGTTTGAACGCAACATAACCTTTGATGCTCTCTTCAAGTTCTCCCAAATGTGAGTGTGATTTTTTATTTTTTTTTCCATCATGTAGTTACTGTTAACAATGGGAGTCACATTATGCAGATTTGTGTCCATGCTTAGTCCTGTTTCACATCCTTTGGTCTCTGTTTGTAGATTGTTTAGTCACTGGTTTAGGTCCTTGGCTTAAGTCCTGCTTTAGGTTTATTTCATTTTAGTTTTTTTTCTGTTTTAGTCTTAGTTTAGAGGGTTAGTCCTGGTTTAGTCTTGCTTTAGTCCCTAGTTTACTCCCTAGTTTTTTTCTGGTTTAGGTCCTGGCTTAGTCTTTTTCATTTTAGTTTTTTTTTTTTTTTCCTGTTTCAGTCTCAATTTCGACATTGATTAGTCTTGGTTTAGTCTTGCTTTAGTCCCTAGTTTAGTACTGGTATAGACGTAAGTAGGAAAGTGGTTTAGGTCCTGATTTAGGTCCTGGTTTAGGTCCTGACTTAGGTCCTGGCTTAGTCTTTTTCATTTTAGTTGTTTTTTTTTCCTGTTTCAGACTCAGTTTAGACATTGGTTAGTCCTGGTTTAGGCCTGCTTTAGTCCCTAGTTTAGTCCTTGTGTAGACATAGATAGGAAAATGGTTTAGTCCCTGGTTTAGTTCCTACTTTAGCCCTGGATCTGTCCTCAGTGAACATATTACATACTAAAAATCCATTAAAGGAAAAGTAAAACATTTTTTTTAAACAATTTGAGCCTTATTTTGGTAATAAAACAAGTTGTTTTACTCACCCATTGCACTTTGGTGTCATATGGAGCACTTCCAGAGATGTTTTAGATTTGCGGTTAGCCTAGTGCGACTTCTAGCCATAGCTCGGGGCATATAATATATTCCCCGAGCATGTAATATGCCCCGTGCGGTCTCCAAATAACACAAACTTTAGCACTTTTCAAATCATAGAAGCTCGATGTCTTCGTCTACAATTTCGCTTGAATCAAAAGTGGCCTGTAATCCAAGATTTATCCATAGTTTACAGCTTTGCGTTTCATGTTTGGGTCCCGGGAGCTGAGAGCACAGTCCGCACATGCGCACTGGCCTCCTCATCTACTCGAAACTATGGCTAAATCTCGGATTACAGGCCACTTTTGACCAAACGAAATCGTAGGCTAAGACATCGAGCTTCTATGATTTGAAAAGTGCTAAAGTTTGTGTTATTTGGAGACTGCAAACATGTGCCCCGAGAACTCACATTATGGAGATCGCAAATCTAAAACATCTCCGGAAGTGCTCCATATGACACCAAAGTGCTATGGATGAGTAAAACAACTTGTTTTATTACTGAAATAAGGCTCAGATTGTAAAAAACGTTACTTTTCCTTTAAGTCTGGATATCTGAGATCTTGTTAGTGACGTCTTGTGTTGTATTTCACTGCAGGCAAAGGTTACGGTGAGGTTGAATAAATATGGAATGATAATTATGATGATTCAATCGCCACTAAATTTGGAGATACAGTATCCATATTGTGGGCTTATGTATTCATATATGTTGCCAAGAGTGTTCTTGGCCTGACTTATTTGACCAATCCAGGCTTGCGAAATCCTCAGTTCTGTTCCACTAAAGCAGTGCTTCTCAAATAGTGGGACGGGCCCCCCAGGGGGGGCACGTGTGACCCTGGGAAACATACTTTTTTGCCGTAC
This sequence comes from Paratrypauchen microcephalus, assembly GCA_036785185.1. Lineage (NCBI taxonomy): Eukaryota > Metazoa > Chordata > Actinopteri > Gobiiformes > Gobiidae > Paratrypauchen > Paratrypauchen microcephalus. The sequence continues at coordinate 1,081,016 of JAVJIX010000172.1, forward strand.
TGTACTAGAACTAAGTGTAATTGCACATCAACAACAGTAGTTGGCAGTGGCGCTCTCATTGTCGCTCTGGGGCAGGGGTCGGCAACCTTAAATACGTGATATACAGAACAGACTCACCATCAGCAGAACATCCTCTGTCACAGAAAAACATGTATATTCCACTGAGTCGTGTCCTTTAGTCCGACAGAAGCTGACGCATCAGCGGCTCAAGAAGAGAGCGTTTATTTATTTATTTTTTCAGCGCTTTGAGTTTATGCAAATGGGCCACGTGATTTTTAAGTTTCGTTTCTGTAAAACATAAACAAATGTGCACAAAGCTGCATTAAAAACACATTAATATTTGAGTCCTCAGTGCAAAAAGACAGTGCAGTCTTTGTTTCTTTCTTTTTTTGTTTTTAATGTTAATAAAAGGATACAATGTTATGCAGAGGTGTACTAATAATTTTCTAGACAAATAATACTATTAATAGTCGCGCGCAGGGAGGGGGGGCATGAATTTTTTTCTTCTTCCTGGGGGGGGGGGAGGGGAAGCACTGCTCTAAAGTGATTAACCAGAGGTGGTGCTGAGTTGCCACAGTAACAACTCGGAAAACAGAAACCGGGTTGGGACCAGACTAACTCATCTTCTTCCGCTTTTTTTCCATTCTCTGGGTCGCGGGGGCAGCAGTCCAAGCAGTGTTCCACTGCCCAGAACACAATGCACCAGCCCTCATGTATCCTCCCGCGGGTGGTGGGTCCACAGGAGGACGGCTCACGTCACAACGGGCCTTGATTTATCTTCTGCCATGGGGGCTAACCAGACTAACTATCACGATTATTTTGGCTGTCTCCAAGAATGTCTAAAGAAGCTGTTTCAGCACGAGCACTCACACACCTGTGTCTTTGTCTGATACACTTTAAAAAGTGACTTTTAGCTTGAGACTTTTACTGGTCGTATGCTACATTTGCTAGTGTGTGGACACTGCATTCATCAAAAAGGCACAAACCATATAAAAGCCTATGGCCATTATTTTATTAAAATGATCTTGCACTTGTGGCTGTGGGGAGGGGCAGTGCAGCTTTTACGTACAGGCGTTGCTTTGGACCCTGAGGATGAACTGGTTTTCCTCTACCTCCATCCACTCCATCATCACGCTTGTCTCTCTCTCATCATTCCCTCATCTCTTGCTCCCTGTCAAACTGCAAATACATCGGCCTGGATTTTATCGTTTCTTCTAGGCTACATGTGAAGAGTTCCATTACAGCTTCACTTTTATGCACACTGAACTTGAGCTCCACACATACGACTATGCGTGGTGAGGCAACTTCATTCCCCAGGCGCATTAACCAGGCTCTGCACTCCGCAGCGGCGGGGCGCCTGAGAGAGGAGGAAGGGGTGGTCTTTCCTCTCGCTCCTCAGATCAGAATGACCTTAAAAGTTTAGTGTCACATATCAAACTCTTGTCTGTGCATGCTGTGGCTCCTCTCTCATTTGAGCCCATTTTCTATGAGGCCATTATCTCAGAGTCACCGGGAGCACACAAAGGGCAGCTTAAACGTCAGGCCTGAATTAGCTTTGGTCAGACTCTTATCTCTGTCATGGAACGAGTTCAGCTCAGGATTTTAAGATAAGCCTAGTCTTGTTAAGGGAATTTGATGGAATACCCACCTGGAGTTGTGGTATGTTCAATGATGTGTTTCGGTTATTTCCTCATCTCTGTCCCTGTGTCTGTGATAACATCTTTAGTCTCACATACTTTCATTATAAGGCTGGCTGACTTTGACTTTTTCTTTCTCTTTTGAGCTGCTGGGTTATTTTATTTTATTTTTTTATCTGATATTGTCATATACAGAAAATACATGCTTTTCAAGACTCATTTCCTGAACATTTAGACTAGAAAATAGTGTATTCATTTTTCTCAAGTAAAATAGACAAGCAGTCACCTGCATCTCTCAGCCCCAGGATCCAAAATGATCATTGACTTAGAGATGTTTCAGTCTCAGTCTTCTTCTATAATGTGATATATATGATATATACAGTGGTACCTCACCTAACGAAAGACCCAACAAACGAAAATTTCAAGTTACGAAACGCCTTCACGTTAAATTTTGGTCTCTAGATACGAAAGAAAATTCAAGTTACGAAACGCGAAATCTCAAAAATTCAAATAATGCGCGCTCAGCCACACACATTATAGGCTTTTCTCAGACTGGATTTAAACTTTTCTCACATTTGTCTCTCATTTAAACACTCAAACTTTCATAGATTTTCAACAAAATTATTAATAGTGAAGTGTGGGGGGAAGGGGGGAGAAAACTGTGCTCTGACACGTGTGTGATAGCGCAGCATGACCCGCCGCGGGGCTGACAGCAGGTCTAGACCTGGACTAAACGTGGACTAAACCAGGACTAGACCAGGTGGATTAAAGCGCCGCGCGCGGGTCTATTTCCTGGTTTCATTTCGAGTCACGGCTGAGGCGAGCAGCGAGGGGGACCGCACGCAGTCTGAGCGCATGAACGAGACCCGTGCTCAAACCGTGCCTCCTCTAGACCTCCTCTAGACCACCGCGGCTCTTGCATGCGTTCGTTCATGCGCTCAGACTGCGTGCGGTCCCCTTCGCTGCTCGCCTCAGCCGTGACTCGAAACGAAACCAGGAAATAGACCCGTGCGCGGCGCTTTAATCCACCTGGTCTAGTCCTGGTTTAGTCCAGGTTTAGACCTTGGTCTAGACCTGGTATAGTCCATGTTTAGTCCTGGGTCTACAGTCTCTACGCAGAACACAATGTTACACTATAAAAAAAGTTACACGATAAAAAAAAATAAAACTTGGATCGGGGCCTTGGAACGAATCAGGCTTTTCCATTGAAATAGCTACTCAACTACTCAATAGCTACTCAACACACACACACACACACACACACACACACACACACACACACACACTGTTCTGCGTCGTGGTGAGGGCCCTGGTCTCTCACAGACATGAAGGCTTGTGTTGTTGGCCCTCTATACAATAATGGATGTTTGATTTGGACATGACATATTTCTCTGAAGTACTTTAGTGAGTGTTTGAATGATGATGAGCGTGGTTTGGTGCAGTGCTTTGTACAGTAAGACTGATGGACCTTTCACTTCCTCCACAATAATAGGAACTCTAGTCTATAGTAGTAAGTGTTCAATATTTTAAACAAGTGCTTCTTTTGCTATCAGTGAGCTTTTCCTCTTATACCCAATGTATATCACTATCACCACTCTATTACGTCACAAATGTAATGTCAATCTAAATGAACTAAACGTGTTCTTTTTACAGGTCTTGGTCTCACTCTGGATTTCGTCATCACTGTCAGTCCAAGGTTTGTCATGTGCCCTCACTGCACACATGGTTTTCTATAGAATGTACATACTGTATCTATAATCTTCATGTGTTTCCTGCAGTATCATTAGAATCCTTTATAGTAAGACTCCTTTATCATAAGACTCCTGTGTATTGTATTCTTATCATGATTGTAAATGGTCTTTCTTCACAGCATCGTTGTGACTGCGTTCCTGGGCACCTCGGTGATCTTTATCTGTTTCACTCTGAGCGCTCTGTACGCACGGCGCTGCACCTACCTGTTTGTCGGAGGTAAAACAAACATTATACACTGCATATAAACAATACGATGATAACACGATGATAACACGATGATAACATGATGATAACATGATGATAACACAATGATAACACGATAAGAGACAGTGCAAGCCAAGGATTTAAGCAGTTTAAGGTCACAAAAGGAATAATATAATGACTAAAAAACGATAGCCTTTTGCTGAATCAGTGAATGAAGCACTACATTTTGTTAATCAATGAGCTTTTTGTTTTATCGGTTGATCTAAATTTTCTGTTTGATTTTAATTTGTCTTTTTATAACAAACAATAATTAGTTTTAATGGGCCTGGATAGAAGTTGGATTGGAGACCTCTGGAATGCCAGGTGCCACAATGGGGCAGCAGTAGTCTGGTTAACACCTGACCATATCACAAGTGAGATATGGGTCTGGAAACTCGCTTCGAAAAATCCCGTAGCGGAGGTGTGGTTAGCGATTGCCAACGGCCGTTTATTGGGCGTTATGAATGTCTATCATTGAGCGTATACGTAAGTCCATAGCCAATCATGTCAGTTGTCAGTTCAAACTACAAGCTTCCGTTTGTCATGTGGTACGTGTCACCGTCTTGCCACACCTCCCCCGCTCTCTGATTGGGGCCCTAAATCTGGGACTCTCGCTTGGACGAGTTTCCAGGCCGCCTTCCAGTTCGAAACGAACGGAAGCGGCCTGGGAATTCCCAGGCTAGAGCAGCAGTGGATCTTGAATGCAAAAGTAATTGTGTCCTTAGGCAAGATCATTGCCTAGTATGAAAGTAGTGTGTGTGTGAGTGTTAGTGGTGGCTGGAGGGGCCTATGGTGCAGATTGGCAGCATCGCTTCAGTCAGAAGAAGAAGAAGAAGACACGCTTTATTCATCCCTGTAGGGAAATTATTTCTCTGCATTTGACCCATCCTTCAGGAGCAGTGGGCAGCTCATCTTCCAGGCGCCCGGGGACCCATCTCCATGATCTTATTGCTCGGCTTGGTCAGGACCTAAGCTGGAGGATTTTACCTGGAGCATGTTTTGGGTTGAGTGGCCGGAGGAAACCCATCCAGACACGGGGGGAACATGCAAACTCCACACAGAAAGGCCTGGGCGACCCAGGGATCGAACCCAGACCATGCATGCAAACTCCACACAGAACAGACACAGAAAGGCCCGGGCGACCCAGGGATCAAACCTGGAACCTTCTTGCTGTGAAGCATGAGCACTAGCCACTCAGTCACCGTGCCCCAGGGCAGCTATGGCTACAGTAGTAACTTGCCATCAGAGTGTGGAGTGAATAAAGAACAAAATTGTAAAGCAAAGGGCGGCAGTAGCTCAGTTGGTAGAGTGTCCGCTGATCCAGAGGTTGGCGGTTCGAATCAATGGGTTAAGCGGTTGGATCCACTGACCCGCGGGTTGGCGGTGCGATCCCAGCTCCAAAGCTCCCACAGATGAGTGCTGCCGTTGTGTTCTTGGGCACCTTGCCCCCAGTGTCTGCACACTGGAGGAGGCCCCATGACACAAAAGTACATCAAGGCTGGTCCATTGGGACGTGAGGCCATGCTCCCACGGGAGGATCTGTGGGGACCGGTGCACTGTGTGATCTGGGCAAAATACGGAATGAAGTGGAAGAAAATGTGAAAAAAATAAATAAAATTTGTAAAGCAACTCTGAGCATCTTGAAAAGCACTATTTAACACAAATGCATTATTATTTGGCGGCACGGTGGCTGAGTGGCTAGCGCTCATGCAAGAAGGTTCCGGGTTCGATCCCTGGGTCGCCCAGGCCTTTCTGTGTGTGCTCTGTGTGGAGTTTGCATGCATGGTCTGAGTTCGATCCCCGGGTCGCCCGAGCCTTTCTGTGTGGAGTTTGCATGTTCAGCTCAGTTGGTAGAGCGTTTGTCTACTGATCCAGTGATTGGCGGTTCGAATCCCGCTCTTGACTGGTTGACTGCGTGTAATCCCACGGATGAGTGCTGCCGTTGTGTCCTTGGCAAGACACTTAACCCCACCACGCCCCCCAGTGTCTGCGGACACACTGGTAGCCCCCATGGCAGAAGTACATCAAGGCCGTCCTCCTGTGGACCTACCACCCCCGGGAGGATTCATGGGGACTGGTGCATTGTGTTCTGGGCAGCAGATCTACTTGGACTGCTGCTCCAGTGACCCAGAAATGGAAAAGCGGAAGAAGATGGATGGGCTTATAACATACTAGAGATTGGCTGATATGTTATTTTTTTTCGTGGCCAAAACTGATTTAAAATTCAGAGAAAAAGTACAGTGTATATAATGTCTTAAATGTTTATGTTTATGCTTCATGGTACATACAAAAATGCAAATGTCACCTTAAAATTTATCTTTTAGGATCAGTTAAATGTGTGCTCTTTTAGACAAATCAGTAAAGATAGTATGTAACTTTCTGGAGGTGACACGTCATGCATGATTCTATGGAAATTAAAGTCAAAAACATTCTCCATGGAGAAATATGTTTTTTGCCATACTTTGGAATATATATTATAGCCAAAGGAACAATATTTCCATGGAAACAAGCAGGAGAAAGTCGCCCTTCAGGCCAAATAAGAGGCAGGTTTGTGGAGATACAAGCCTGCTCACTGTAAGGACGCATGTTTTTCAGATTTTTGGCAAAAAAAAATTTAATTGAAATAATCTCAATCTCGTGTCTCATTTTGCACTTTTGTGTGTATTTTTTAGGACAAGAGAAAGGATTATGAAGATTTTCGAGTTTAATTTAGTGCCATAGACTTCTGTTATAATTTAGTGAAGCAAAAATGAATATTTGTAAGTTAAAATAACTAAAAATCAACTCTGTTTTTTGTAGCTTTGAAGCTTTGAACCCTAACCCAGATAAAGGCGCACTATAACTTTTCTGCCAGTGTCTTCCATATCCTGAATGTTTCACACTAAGACATTAAACATATCAAGTATTTATCCAATTTACTGCGCAACATTTAATCTTGGTGTGAGCAGGGTCGCCTCTTCACAGATCTTTTTGTCTCCATGGAGATGGATACCATAATGCCCTACTGTAGAACATTCCATGCAAAACGATATGGCAGCAAGCACCAAAAAAAGCATAGTTGTGTACCTTTTAAGATTTGAATTTATAATTTTAGTTTCAAGTAACAAAAATATACTATAAATGTGAAGTTATCTTCAAATTTAAAGGTTATGCAGATGACATCCCAAGCTTTAGAACACTATTAGTGAGTGGCACAGGTAGAGTATATCAGAGGTGTGGACTCGAGTTATGTGACTTCGACTCGAGTCAGACTCGAGTCACGAATTTGATAACTTTAGACTCGACTTGACAAAATGTACAAACACTTGCAACTCGACTTGGACTTCAATATCAATAACTCGTGACTTCACTTGGACTTGGGCCTTTTGACTTGTGATGACTTGCTATGGCCAATGAAAAAAAAAAACTCTAAAAGTATGTTGATAAGGACCGCACTCGTTGTACTTGTGAATCTGCGAAAATGTATGCAAAGAGCATGTGCGCGCGGCTTGCACAACATCCAATCACAGTAGATCTACGTTGCTTTCATTCGACCGAATCGAAGGCAGATCTTGCAGACATTATAAGATTTGTAGAAATTTTATTTCTTTGTAAAGGGGACTCGAAATGACTCGAAACTAAAATGCTAGGACTTTGGACTCGACTTGACACTTGTGAGCTTTGACTTCGGACTTGACTCTGCACTTGGATACTCTTGACTCGGGACTTCACTCGGACTTGAGTGCAAAAGACTTAGACTTACTTGGGACTTGCCCAGCAATGACTTTGTCCCACCTCTGGTCAGTATATATAGGTATATGCCTGTGGTGAGTGATGGAATTTTCTTCTGTAAAAGCTCAAGACACATCTAAAATGTGAAAGAGCTGCTGCAGTTTAATGATAAATATACAATTCTGCAAAATGAGTTTGTAGCTGACACCTTTAAACAAGAAAATCTAGTCGACAGTAGAAAACCAGTGAGGAGTGAAACCACAGGGACACTGCAGATTACAGCACATATATCAGTGATGCAGACTTTGGACACTGTTGAATTGAATCTTTCTCTCCTTAAAGGGATATGCCACCCCCAAGTCAAATTTGGGCATCTCCCCACAGTCCAGAGACTAAAATAAGTGGTGGAAAGCGTTTTCCTGCTCACCCAGCCATTGTCCGAGTCTGTCGCCACTGACCGCCGCGGTATCTGGTGCTCCTCCGCCTTAGAATGGAGTCTAACGTAGCCAGAGAAAGATTTCGGCCAAAAGGAATTAATTTGCTCGATGCGTTTCCCAATTACTTTGTGTGTAGTGCGCATTCATATCGAGTGCAAATAAATGTGCAAATCAACACGGAGAGCTTGACTTGGTCATTTTGGGTGGGAACTATTTTCCAGTGCGTAAGAATACAGCCGTATCACGCAGCATGCTACCAGGGGAATCCCAGTTACGCACCGGGAAGGGAGTTCCCCTGTTGCACAACGTGGTGCGTGATACGGCTGTATTCTTACGCACTGGAAAATAGTGTGACCAAGGCAAGCTCTCCGTGTTGATTTGCACATTTATTTGCACTCGATATGAATGCGCACTACACACAAAGTAATTGGGAAACGCATCGAGCAAATTAATTCCTTTTGGCCGAAATCTTTCTCTGGCTACGTTAGACTCCATTCTAAGGCGGAGGAGCACCAGATACCGCGGCGGTCAGTGGCGACAGACTCGGACAATGGCTGGGTGAGCAGGAAAACGCTTTCCACCACTTATTTTAGTCTCTGGACTGTGGGGAGATGCCCAAATTTGACCTGGGGGTGGCATATCCCTTTAAAGGAATAGTAAAATTTTTTACAATCTGAACCTTATTTTGGTAATAAAACAACGTGAGTAATTCACCCATAGTACTTTGGTGTCATTTGGAGCATTTCCAGACATTTTTTAGTTGAGCGATATCCGTAACGTGAGTGGTCGGGGTACGACGTTGCGGTCACCAAATAACAAAAACTTTAGCTCTTTTCAAATTACAGAAGCTCAATGTGTCAGTGTAAACTTTCGCTTGAGTCAAAAATGGCCTGTAATCCGATACATCCATGGTTTCGATTAGATGACGTCACCGTGGACAGCACGCATGCACGCATTCACAGCTGATTTGCGATAACGCTCTGAGCTCTCGGTTACTGTCAGAAAGAAGTTAAGAAGAAGTAAACACCTCCGCTTGAGAAAATGGTGCGAACATGCATTTATCCCAGCTGTGAAAACAAAATGACATCTTGGACGAAGTTGAGTTTTCACAGGCTTCCTCATCACAATCCGGAGTTATTGAAGCCGTGGCTAGTTGCTTTGAGAATGGACCCAAACATGAAAGGGAAAACTGTAAGACGTTTTCGACCATCGTGTTTGCAGTACCCACTTCAGTCTGGACGATTTTTTACCAGCAAAGGAAAAGAAAGAAGGGCAGCGGATTCAGCGCACGATTCTGAGAAGTACTGCAATAACAATGGCTGCAGGAGAACAAATAGAGGTAGGTACAAGTGGCCGCATCGACAATAGAGGCTGAGAACAAAGCCCACTCAGACTCTATGTCCCCAGCCTCCGCCGGAATCTGGGAGAAGCTCTCCCAGAGGTGTGATTTGAAGGTCCTCCTGACAGAGGGCTTTGCCAGATGTTCCCAGCAGACCTTCACTATACTCTTGGATCTGCCAGGTCTTTCTGGCTTCCTCCTCCACCAGTGGACCCAACTCACAACCAGGTGGTGATCGGTTGACAGCTCTGCCCCTCTCTTCACCCGAGTGTCCAAGACATGCAAATGGAGGTCAGATGAAATGACAACAATGTCGATAATTGACCTCTGTCCTGGTGCCACGTGCACTGGTGGACACCCTTGTGCTTGAACATGGTGTTGCTTATGGACAAGCACAGAAGTCCAATAACAGGACACCGCTCAGGTTCAGATCAGGGAGGCTGTTCCTCCCAATCATCCCTCTCCAGGTGTCACTGTCGTTGCCCATGTGGGTGTTGAAGTCCCCCAGTAGAACAACAGGGTCCCTGGTTGGTGCACTGTCCAGTACCCCTCCCAGGGACTCCAAGAAGGCCTGCACTGCTGTTCAGCCCACAGGCCGACACAACAGTGTCAGGAGCATGAGGAAAGGCCCGGCCACCAGATGATGTTGAGCACCCACCCCAGGCCTGGCTTCAGGATAGGGCTCCGGTAACACCAATCCAGGTGATGTAACTGGCCTTGCTGTGTTTCTCATCATGGGGGCTTCTCGCTAGGTTTAGCTCCAAATCAGCTGAAAGCAGCAACATTAAGTCATGGCCCCACATTAACTGACAATTGTCTGTAATCCTGTATCTATAGAATCACACGGGGCAGTGCTTTTCACTTGATCTATTTCAAGCATTTTTAAATTCTTACTTCTGTTAGGTTGTCTTATGTTATTCTGTCTATTTCTCTTTACCTCTGCCCACACCTTTAAACTAGTGTTTTGATCCTTCATTTCTTTAGCATCACCTTTTCCACAACCCACCGACTCCTCACCTCCATCACACACCCTGCACTGCTTCCGTAGGATGACAGCATTCAGCTACCGGCCTTGTGTGGAGCATCATACCGCCATCCAGACTGCGGAGGACCTGGAAAGCACCCAACAAATTTGGTGACTTGTCACTAGACACGGCTACAAGCATTCTTATCTGAGTTAGGGTGTAGGCAAATCGCAGCCCTTCTCAGGAGAAATTAAAAAAAAAAAAATATGTTCATGTATTCTGCTTGTTAGCAGGGCCATCACTGATGATTTTGACCATATGCTGAGAGAAGGAGTTTTACACTGGTGTAAAAGGGAATATTGGAATATTCAGGGAACCTTATATTTGATTTTAATGTTGTCAAATATTTGCCCAGCACAAATACTATAACAACACAGAAGGGGGCGGTAAAATGTGTCATTAAGAGCACCAGCCTCCATTAAACTTAAAAGATGTTGTAGTGTGTCCGAAAGGAGAGTGTTGTACATGAATTTAAAGGGATAGTTTTTTTTTTTTTTTTTTTTTTTTTTAATATGAATCTTCCCCTTCAGCAGTGTCATGCATTAACACTGACTTACCCCTGACAGTGTCCTGTGAGCCGAGTTCTGCCCCGGTTCTGGCACTGACGAAAGTAGGTCCGGCAAGTTAGCGGGGACAGTTAATAAAGCTTGTTTTTCTTCTCAAAACAATATTGTGATATATTTGCATCACAAAACAGTTGCACACGAAAAAGTCAGAAGTCATAATCGCTTGGTGCTATTTTCTCTCGAGTCGTATCACTGCACGCCTATTATTATTATTATTATTATTATTATTATTATTATTATTATTATTATTATTATTATTATTCACTTGTAAACATCGCCACTTACTTGCCGGACCTACTTTTGTCAGCGCCAGAACCGAGGCAGAACTCAGCTCAGAAGAAGAAGAAGAAGAAGAAGAAGAAGAAGAAGTGACTTTATTGATCTCACACAGGAGAAATTATTCTCTGCATTTAACCCATCCTGTTATTAGGAGCAGTGGGCAGCACATTACGGGGAACACTGTCAGGGGTAAGCCAGTGTTAATGCACGACACTGCTGAAGGGGATGCCATACAGATTCACATAAAAAAACTAGTCATAATACACCTTTATTTTGAATTCCTAAATTCTCTAGAGTAAAGTCATGAAATATCATATGGTTCTGCTCTCATATTAGGTAACACATTGACTGAGCGTCACAGCAAGAAGGATCTGGGTTCAATTCTAGGGCCTCTTTGTGTGTAGTTTACAGGTATCTTTGCCCTCATCAACCCAAAACATGCACAATAAGCCAAGTCCTCGAGGTAGTCCTCACTGACAAGAATAGCTCAAACATCTGCAGATGGGTTCACTGCTCCTCACCAGTTACCAGCAGTATAGAAAGATTCAAAGAGTCAAATACAGAGGACAACTTTCCTTACGGGGACAAAAAGTGTAGGGACAAGGAGAAATAAAATTCTATCAACTAGATAAAAAATTCTGTCAGCTGGACAAAAGATTTCATTGATCGAATATGTTTCACAGCTCATCCACACTTCTTGCTGCAAAACATATTCGATCAAGCAAAAACTTTTGTCCAGATGGCAGAATTGAATTTCTCCTTTGCTATGGATCCTACCTGGATGACTGAGGGATTTCATAACCTGTTCCTGTATGGACTATGTGGTATGTTTAGAATAATAATCATGCTGACATGATTATGTCCCCCCCAGATGATACTACGTTCCACTGTGAAAGAATGTAACATGTTTACTTGCCCAAAATAAATAAAGAAAAATAAATAAATAACACACAAAAAACATTATTAACAAGCTACAACAAGCTTATTTAAGAATAATAATTGGTCTGTTAGAATTTCAATGTATTCGACATAAATTAATGTATTCATACCACCACTCTTGATAAAAATTAACTCTAGATGAATGAAAATAATTTTCTGTTTATAGGTGCCATTTTGAAGACTTTTGGCTATTCAAAAGATGATATTTTATTTTGAATACCTAAATTCTACGGCAACAATCAGAATTTTTCCTGAAACCCACAGATATTCATAGTTCACAGTTTCATTTGATGGCTTTGTGTTATGGTGCCATTGTGAGGACATTTGATTGAAATTCAAAAGCTGTAATATTTTTCTTTTGGAATCTTTAAATGCGATGGCAACGATCCTAACTTGCCATTCTGAAATCCATGCATAGCACGTTCCACGACAATCAAAGTCGCTTGTGACGTGAAGTGTCTTGCCCACTCTTTAAATTCCTGATGTGCGTATGTATTGTAATCTTAATCTCGTTACTGTAGTGTCATTATCTTTCCCCTGAGATCATTTCTAAGCAGAGCGTTATCTGTCACAAATCCTTCAGAGGGAGGTCCCAAAGCTCTTTATGGTCTCACTAGAAAACACAATACAAAACCGCTTTTAAAAACTCTAAGATTTGACAGGCCTCTAGTGGGGTAATAATATAACAGATGATCTTCAATAATTTTTTGGTCCATGAATTGAATGAAAAATGCCCTCTCCAAACTTTGTAACATTATCTACAAATGGTCTAGTGCAGGTCTGGACTGGCCATCTGGCAATACCAGGCATTTTCCGACAGTCCTCGGGGGCCGGTGCTGATGCTGTTTTTTTTTTTTTTACTGTATTTTCCACACTATAAGGCACATTGGATTATAAGGCGCACCTTCAATGAATGGCCTATTTTAAAAGTGTTTTCATATATAAGGCGCACCGCATTATAAGGCGCATAAAATAGAAGCTACAGTAGTGGCTGACTATGGTAGCCATGATTAACCAATATTGATCCATATATAAGGCGCATCGGATTATAAGGCGCACTGTCGGCTTTTGAGAAAATTGAAGGCTTTTAGGTGCGCCTTATAGTGCGGAAAATACAGTAACTTAGAGACTGGTCATCGGCCCACAATTTAGAGGAGGCGGCCCATTGGTCCATCTTCAATACAGACAGTGGACTAAACCAATCAGGATATAGAAGCTTACGAGAGCGGTCCCACCCCTTTCGCTGCACTGATCCCTGCCAGTTTCATAATCATACTGTTGAGCGAATTAGCGGTAGAAAAGCGCAAAAAAGGAGGTGCGGAGAATTTGGGGGCGAATTTTGCCGCTATCCTGTGCTAGCAAGTGGTTGTGATGCAGTAGCCGGTCAGCTAGCTCTAAAGTTTGAGTGCTCAAAATATCTGCAGTGGGGTACTAGCCCGGACTATGTGATTAGCTCTAGTGATTATTTGCCTCTACTAAGAACATAATTCATATTAACAAGAATCCATGTTCATGGTTACAACAAGGTCACCATAAATCATTTAATCATTTATTGTTTCCTTCATGATATTAGCCCACTTCAGCATACAGTAAATGGATTGGAGACGTAGTTAACTAGCTAATGGGCAGCTAACTAAAAGCGCGCATTAATTGAATTTTTGAGATTTTGCGTTTCGTAACTTGAATTTTCTTTTGTATCTAGAGACCAAAATTTAACGTGAAGGCGTTTCGTAACTTGGATTTTTCGTTTGTAGAGTCTTTCGTAAGGTGAGGTACCACTGTACTTTGAATTAAGATTCTTTAAGTCAGACAGGAGAGTATATATACTTGCATTACATGGTTCAGCTGCTTCCTTAGGTCTTCCTCAGAAGTTCACGTGAAGGTGTAGTATTGTGCCTTGTAGGGTGATTTACTTGGTTTTGGCAAAAGGAGAAATTAAATTTTTCAACTGGACAAAAATGTATTTGGTCGAATACATTTCGCAGCTCATCCAAGCTGCTTCTTCAATTTTGGTCAGAGTGGACACTTGCCTATATCTGCCTGAAGGGAGGAGCTAACTACAATCAAATTACTTTGAAACCACCACACCTATTTGTTTTCAGTTTGTTAGTTAGGTAGGCCTATTAGATATGCAGACGGAGTGGAGTGTGTGTGTGTGTGTGTGGGGGGGTCTTAGCAGAACCATTCAGGGTCATAATGGGTGCTTTCACACCTCTGGACCTGACCTGGCTAGCTCTATTGTTTTCTTTGTTTTGATTTAGGTTTGAGGATTTTGTCCAGTTGCTGAGAAGTAATGCGACACCGATGGCTGTTCTCTGCTGCTCCTAAAACTGTCTCCGCTTCATTTTTCCGTATCCATTCTGTCTCCTCATCCGTATACTCCTCTTCAGTCCTCATTCCTCCATAAGTCCTCTTCAGCCTCATAGTCCGAATCTTCTGCCATGTCTCGCTCACAATAGAAAAGTTCAGAGCAGTGTTTATCTGCGAAACAGCTGGGACTTCACGCTTGCGCGCTGTCCTCTATGATGACGTCATCAAATGAAACTATAGCTGGATATCGGGTTTCAGGCCGCTTTGGAATCCACTAAAAGTCTACGCTGACACAGCGATCTTCTGTGATTTGAAAAGTGCTAAAGTTTGTGTTATTTGGAGACCGCAAACATGTGCCCCGAGAACTCACGTTACGGAGATCGCAAATCTAAAATATCTCCGGAAGTGCTCCATATGACACCAAAGTGCTATGGGTGACTAAAACAACTTGTTTTATTACCGAAATAAGGCATTTAATACTTGCTACACCTCATTCTCCCTTGTTATGAGTATATTACTTTTGTGTCTGTTTGCTCATTTGTTCCCTTTTGTTGATTTTTATTAGGAAAGATCCCTGACACGTTACATGGGTCCTTTAAAACAAAAATGGGTCATTTAAAGGAAAAGTAACGTTTTTTACAATTTAAGTTGTTTTACTCACCCATATCACTTTGGTGTCATATGGAGCATTTCCGGAGATGTTTTAGATTAGCGTTAGGCTAACGCCGTTAGCCTAACGCGAGATTTATCGAGATTTACCGAGATTTATCCATAGTTTACAGCTTTGCGGTCCATGTTTGGGTCCCAGGAGCTGAGAGCACACTCCGCGCATGCACACTGGCGTCCTCATCTACTCGAAACTATGGATAAATCTCGGATTACAGGCCACTTTTGACCAAACAAAATCGTAGACTAAAGACATCGAGCTTCTATGATTTGAAAAGTGCTAAAGTTTGTGTTATTTGGAGCCCGCACGGGGCATATTACATGCTCGGGGAATGCTCCGAGCTATGGCTATAAGTCGCGTTAGGCTAACGGCGTTAGCCTAACGGCGTTAGCCTAACGCTAATCTAAAACATCTCCGGAAATGCTCCATATGACATCAAAGTGATATGGGTGAGTAAAACAACTTGTTTTATTTCCGAAATAAGGCTCAAATTGTAAAAAAACGTTACTTTTCCTTTAATACAATATAGCATTTTCAAAACAATAAAAGGTAACATCGCAATATCGCAATATGTTATGTGTTAGCTAAGACCCCACAGACATTTTTACCACCTCATAAGTGCATTTTGCAACAACTACTGACAATCCAATCATTTCACATTACTCCAACCATATTGAGACAACTTCAACAACTTCAACTTCACAACAACTACTAATACTACTACTTCTATTCACCACTTTTGTAAGAGTTTTGTTTGTGAGGGTTGATAGAGCAGACAGATTAGATTCAGTCCCAGATGAGTCGAAGCCAAAATGAGACAGAACTCATGTAAAAGACCTGGCTGGGATAACGGAGACACAAACACGAGCACGTATTAGACCTGAAGAGACAGAGGCACGCTATGAATACGATTACACTGAACTATGGAGGAAATATCAAGGGTTTGCTGCTGTGGTTTTGACAGCACATTTGTTCCACCACATTTTACAACCTGTCAGGAGAAAGTGTAAAGCAGAACTTGGGACTTGTCTCCAGATCTGGAACCAGGACCCTGATAAGAAGTATTTAGCTTAGACAATATAATACAACAGTTATTTGGTGGGCATGCCTTGCTCAAGGACACAACAGTACTGCTATATACACACACTAGCACGTAGAGACGTCAAGTAGGACGTTACGTAGCACATAAGGACGTCATGTAGGACGTCATGAGGCATTGTAGGGACGTCACATAGGACGCCATGTAGGGAAGTTACAAGCTTTAAAATTCCTTTTTTGTTTCCTTTATTGTTCCTTTTTTCCACTGTATGACTTTCACTTTAGTAAAGATAGAAAAGATAAACTTTGGATTCAAGACTCTTTATTTTTGTTACGTGCCGCGTCGGAAAGAACCTTCGAGAGGCTCAAGGCTAGTGAGTCAGCGTGCTGCACTCACAACCCATGTTTGAGTACCGTATTTTCCGCACTATAAGGCGCACCTAAAAGCCTTCAATTTTCTCAAAAGCCGACAGTGTGCCTTATAATCGATGCGCCTTATATATGGATCAATATTGGTTAATCATGGCTACCGTAGTCAGCCACTACTGTAGCTTCTATTCTATGCACCTTATAGTGCGGAAAATCTTTTATTCCTTTGTCTACATCTGCAAAGCTCAAAACGCTCTGTTCCACCTTGTGATGTTTTCAATTTAACACCTTTAGTTCAGTAGAGATTGGCAATTCTGAGGCTGAAATCATACAAATGGTTCTTGTCAAGGTGTATGGAGTTTAAAAACACAGTGGAGCACTTCCTGTATTGCCACATGATATCACAAGGTAAAACAGTGCTTTCAGTTTGAGAGAAGAACATATTAACATAGATAGAATAATGTAATATGGGCCCTTTAACCAGTGGTTCAGACCAATCGCATCGCAGCATTGAGGTGAGCCAAAGGTGAAGCGCCTAAAGGAATCAAAACAAAAAAAATGTCAGTGCGATTCCCCTGCCCTCCCTGTGTTACTATGTCTCTGTGCAGGTTGAGGTTGTGGGTGTGATTCCCCTGCCCTCCCTGTGTTACTATGTCTCTGTGCAGGTTGAGGTTGTGGGTGTGATTCCCCTGCCCTCCCTGTGTTACTGTGGTCTGGTCTTAGGGTCTGTACATCCCTGTAAAATCCTCTTTAGTCTAATCCCATCAGAGCTCACTCTTTGGCCCGAGTTCAAGGTTCAGGCGAGGGATCCAATCTCCCCACTCTGCTCTGCTCACTACTGCCATCCAGAGGTGATTAGGGGGTACTACATTGTGCGGAAATACTGGACGATACTGAGGAATATGACTGCACAAAAGCCCGTATAAATCAAGGCATTTCTTTTATTTTGTCCAGAAGAAGTTGGCTCTTATATTTGCAAGTAACATTTTTAATAATGCTTTGTGCTGTTGCATTACTAATAGTTAAACAAATGTAATAAAAGTTAGATAATATAGGTCAAATTCTCCAGCTAAGGTAGTCCTGACAAGTCCTGACAAGTTGATCCATTGGCACAGAAGGATGGGTCAAATGCGGAGGACAGATTTATCCACATTAAAGGGCTCGTTTCTGATCTATAATGTTGTTTCCTCATCACAAATAGACCTGGAGTCAGGCCTGGACTGGTAATTGGGCATACCGGGCATTTTCCCGGTGGGCCGACAGTCCTAGGGGCCGATGCCCTTCTTTTTTTTTTTTAACTTAGAGACCGGCCCACAATTTAGGACTGAACCAGGACTAAACCAGGACTAAACCAGGACTACATCAGGTCTGAACCAGGACTAAACCAGGTCTGAACCAGGACTGAACCAGGACTACATCAGGTCTGAACCAGGACTAAACCAGGTCTGAACCAGGACTGAACCAGGACTACATCAGGTCTGAACCAGGACTAAACCCCAGGACTAAATCAGGATTGAACCAGGACTAAACCAGGTCTGAACCAGGACTAAACCAGGACTAAATCAGGATTGAACCAGGACTAAACCAGGACTACATCAGGTCTGAACCAAGACTAAACCAGGTCTGAACCAGGACTAAACCAGGACTAAACCAGGTCTGAACCAGGACTAAACCAGGACTAAACCAGGACTAAACCAGGACTAAACCAGGTCTGAACCAGGACTAAACCAGGACTAATCAGGTCTAAAACAGGATTGAACCAGGACTAATTATGAGGGGCTGGTCTAAGCCAAAAATGCCAGGGCCATTTTTTTTGTCCCAGTCCAGACCTGCCTGGAGTTGTGTTTTGTTTCATTCACACAAACCCTGCATATTGAGGGTGAATTCTTCTGAATCCTTTCAAACTGAAAACACTACAGGAAGCACTCCACTGAATCATTTGGATGATTTCATACATGGAATTTCCAATGTGCTGAGCAAAACTTAACTAAAATGTAGTTGTTAACTTGAAAACTACCTCTTTATGACATCACAAGGTGGAACAGAGCATTTTGAGCTTTGGAGTCTAATAATAAAAGATTACTTAAAAATGTGTGAATGAAACAAAACAAGAGACAGTTTTGGCGAATATAGGACCTTTAAGTAAACAATAGATTCTAACTTGAGGTTGCATGTGAACACACTTCACTTCAGATGATGTCACAAGGTGAAACAGGGCCTAGGGTGATGGCCTAAATCTTTGAAACATGAATGAATCAAAACACAACTCTGTATTTAAAGGTCCCATGGCACGAAATTTTCACTTTCTGATGTTTTTGAACGTTAATGTGAGCTCCCCTACCCTGTTTAGGCCCCCCCATGATTAAAAGTTGCGAAATGTCTAAACTGAGCATTTGCGATCCTTTTCTGCGTTACAAAAAATCGGAGCTCAAACGGGCGATTTTGAACAAGGCACCTTATTGACGTCAGATCGAAAAAAGAAATGCAAATGCAGTTCCACCCCCGTCTGTCTGAACTCAGCGTCTCTGTAAATCACGCCCAGAGAGTTTGGACTGCGACTGCGCTAGGCAATGCGAAATGCCGTTTTTTTATTTGCCTGGCACGTCTGAGTGTTTCTAGGCTCAGAAGTCCTTTATCTGAGCCTCTGGACCTTTGAACAGCAGTGGTTTAATTTTAATTTCTGTGGAAATGTGTTTATTTTTCAATGGAACGCTTCAAATCTCTCCCCCGTGCAAAAACACGGAAATGGATCAGCTGAGAGCTAGAGCGGAGAGCGGAGAGTTTGGCCACGCCCCCACCCTCTACTAAAGGCCAGCTCTTTTCTCCTCCTTTGCATTCAAGCAACAACGCCCAGAATGGCCTGTTCAGAGAGAGAAAAAAATACTCTTTCTCATCTTATCTCTGTTTCTCATGCACTGAGTGTTGATTTTGAAGAAGGATTCATTTACAGTATTAGGGAACCATTAAGGAGCCATATAAAAGCATCAAGAAGTACCATGTCATGGGATCTTTAAAGAAGGATTAACGTTTTTTACAATCTGAGCGCTACGGCTATCGCAAATCTAAAACATCTCCGGAAGTGCTCCATATGACACCAACGTGCTATGGGTGAGTAAAACAACTTGTTTTATTACTGAAATAAGGCTCAGATTGTAAAAAACGTTAATTCTCCTTTAAAGTTGCATTGCGCAACTTTTCTGGAGGAGGGTCTGTCACTTGCATGTCTCCATGGAGATTTTGTTGCTTTGCCTGGAATGTTCAATGGTATGACATTAAACATAACTATTGAGCATTTATCCATTACAGATGTTTCTTTTGCTCAACAAGAATTCTCTTTGTGAAAAGGGTTGCCTTTCCACAGATCTGATCTGCAATGTAGCATCTCACCCTTGAGATAGATAGGTTAAATCTCTACCGTGGAACATTCAAGACAAAGCAATAACATCTCCATGAAGGCAAGCAGGTGACGGACCTTCCACCAGAAAAGTTGCACAATGTACCTTTATAGGAAAAACAACAACTTAAAGGAGAATTAAAATTTTTTACAATCTGAGCCTTATTTCGGTAATAAAACAAGTTGTTTTACTCACCCATAGCACTTTGGTGTCATATGGAGCACTTCCGGAGATGTTTTAGATTAGCGATATCCGTAATGTGAGTTCTCGGGGCACATGTTTGCGGTCTCCAAATAACAAACTTTAGCACTTTTCAAATCATAGACGCTCATTGTCTTAGTCTACACTTTCGTTTGAGTCAAAAGTGTCCTGTAATCCGAGATTTAGCCATAGTTTCGAGTAGATGAAGAGGCCAGTGCGCATGTGCGGAGTCACAGCTTATTTCACTCTCAGCTCCCGGGACCCAAACATGAAACGCAAAGCTGTAAATTATGGATAAATCTTGGATTACAGGCCACTTTTGACTCAAACGAAAGTGTAGACTAAGACATTGAGCTTCTATGATTTGAAAAGTGCTAAAGTTTGTGTTATTTGGAGACCGCTCGGGGCATATATTATATATACCGAGAACTCGCGTTACGGATATAGCTAATCTCCGGAAGTGCTCCATATGACACCAAAGTGCTATGGGTGAGTAAAACAACTTGTTTTATTACCGAAATAAGGCTCAGATTGTAAAAAACGTTAATTCTCCTTTAACTGAAATATGCAATAGAAACCTTTAAGTGTAGATAATGTTGTTTTAAGATGAAAAGAATAAATAAAATAAGAATAATCTGCTCAAAACCTGTGTGAAGATCTAACAGCATTGAAAGTTATACGCTCACAAGCTTATCACTGTTCACCTACAACTTTCTGAATAAAACTTGACCAAAAAAGCGATTGCACGGATGAATACAATAATAATATGCATGAGGAGGTGAAACAATGGTGAGTGTGACTCAGCAACAGCCAAAACAACAGGCCGTTTGTTTTGAACCATAGAAGTCTGATCTAATCCCTGTGCAGTTCCTCTGTCACGGCATTAGGTTTAATATGGAGGAGACGGCATGAAATCAGCAGATAACTCCTCTTCTCTCAGTCTGGACTGAGCTACGTGAGCAGAATTCTAAAAAAGCTCTGCTCCGACTCCCTCTGTCCACTCAAAGATTTACCTCTCCTCCCTCCTCTACTCTCTTTCTCTCACTCTTTTCTCTCCTCTGTTTCCTCTATCTCTGCCTCTGCCCCTCTTCCATCTCCTCTCCTATTTTAACTACATTTTGCTGTGACTACCCATATATTTACCTCTTTTCTTTGCCTTTTCCTCTTCTCTCCTCCTCTCCTTCTTTCTCTCTCTCTCTCTCTCTCTCTTTCTCGCTCTGTGTCACCTCTCTCTCTCCTTTCCTCTTTTAGTCTCTGTATCCACCCATATTTACCTTTCCTCTATGACTTTTACTCTCTTTCTCTCTCTCTAAGCTCTGCTCAAACTCATTATGTCCACCCAAAGATTTCCCTCTCCTCCTCTATCACTTCTACTCTCTCTCAGTCTCTTTCTCTCTTTCATCTATCTCCTCTCCCTCTGTCTCTCTCTGTCTTTCATCTTCTCGTTTATTTTAACTACGTAAGTTCTGCTCCAACTCACCGTGTCCACCCATGCATTTATTTACATCTCCTCTATCCCGTTTACTCTCTCTTTCTCTTGCTCTATCCCGCTCTCCCCCATCACTCTCTTTCTGTCTCTCTATCCCTCACTGTCTCTCATGTCCTCTTTTATTTCAACAAAGTTCTGCTCCAACTCACCACTCCACTTCCCCTCTCCCTCTTTCTCTCTCTATCTGTCACTTTCTTTCTCTTTATATGCCTCTTTTTCCTTTCTCTCTCTCCCTCCCACTGTCTCTCCTCTCTCTTTCATCGCCTCCCTTCATCTCCTATTTTACCTTAACTCTGCTCCAACTGTGTCCACCCATATATTTACCTTTCGCTTTGTCTCTGTCTCGCTCTCTTTCCATCTCTCTCTCGTTTTCTCTCTGTCTTTACCTCTCCTCTATGATTTTTACTCTCTCTTCCTTCTCTCTCTGTCTCTCTGTAAAATTACAAATACCAAATAACAGGACCTTGGGGTGATGATGAAATAAAAATGAAATGAGGGAGGAGATCCGGCCGCGTTCTCCTCCCTCTTTCATCTCCTCTTTTAGTTTATAAGCTCGCCTGTGTCCACCCATACATTTACCTCTCCTCTATGACTCTCTCCTCCCTCTGTCGTCACCTTTTTTATTTTAACTAAGCTCTCCTCCAGCTGACTGTGTCCACCTATACATTTACCCTCTCTGACTGCCTCTCTCTTTCCCTCTCCCTCCCATCTTTGTTTCTATAAGATAAGATAAGATAAGACTTTATTGATCTCACACAGGAGAAATTTACTTGCCACAGTAGCTCCAGGACAGTTTGAACAAGAAAGAAAAGTGCATGCAGGCAAGGATGGAATAAAGTAATTAATAATAAAAATAAGTAATAATAATAATAATAATAATAATAATAATAATAATAATAATAATAATAATAATAATAATACAAACATCAACAAGGAGGGAAAAGAAGATATTGCACGTCTGGACTATATAGTAGAGTTGTACAGTCTGATGGTGGTGGGGATGAAGGATCTGCGGTAGCGCTCCTTCTTGCACTGGGGGTGCCTCAGTCGGCTGCTGAAGGAGCTGCTCAGCTCCTCTACAGTCCGGTGCAGAGGGTGAGAGGTGTCTTCCATGATGGACGTGAATTTGGCCAGCACTCTCCTCTCAGCCACCTCCTCCACAGAGTCCAGAGGACAGCCCAGGACAGAGCTGGCCCTCCTGACCAGCTTATTAAATCTCTTCCTGTCCCGTTCTGTGCTGCTCGGGGCCCAGCAGACGACAGCGTAGAGCAGAGAGCAGAGGCCACCACAGAGTCATAAAAAGTCTTGAGCAGAGGCCTGCACACTCCAAAGGACCTCAGTCTCCTCAGGAGGTGGAGGCGACTTTGGCCCTTCTTGTACAGGGCGTCGGTGTTGTGGAACCAGTCCAGTTTATTGTTGAGGTGAACACCCAGGTACTTGAAACTGTCCACAGTCTCTATGTCCTGCCCCTGGATGTTCACCGGTGAGTGAGGTAGTGGTCTCCTCCTGAAGTCGATCACCAGCTCCTTTGTCTTACTGGTGTTAAGGCACAGGTGGTTGCGCCCACACCAGTCCACAAAGTCACTGATGACCGAGCGGTACTCCAGCTCGTTCCCCTCCGACACACAGCCCACAATGGCCGAGTGGTCAGAGAACTTCTGGAGATGGCAGCTGTCCGTGTTGTATGTGAAGTCCGAGGTGTAGATGGTGAAGAGGAAGGGTGAGAGGACAGTTCCCTGGGGGGTCCCAGTGCTGCAGACTACCACCTCTGAGTCACTGCCGCGCAGCCGCACGTACTGTGGACGATCAGTGAGGTAGTCGATGGTCCAGGCAGCGAGATGTCCATCCACTCCCGCGTCCTCCAGCTTCCCCCGCAGCAGCGCCGGCCTGATGGTGTTGAAGGCGCTGGAGAAGTCAAAGAACATGACTCTCACAGCACTCCCGGCGGTCTCTAGGTGGGTGAGCACCCGCTGCAGCAAGTAGATGACGGCATCCTCTACTCCTACGTTTGGCTTGTAGGCAAACTGCAGCGGGTCCAGGGTGGGGCTCACCACAGAGCGGAGGTGGCTGAGGATCACCCTCTCCATGGTCTTCATGAGGTGGGAGGTCAAGGCGACTGATCTGTAGTGGGCCAGTTCCCTGGCGTTTGTTGTTTTGGGAACCAGGACCACACAGGAGGTCTTCCACAGGACGGGGACCTTCTACAAGCTGAGGCTCAGGTTGAATATGTAGCAGAGAACCTCACAGAGCTGGTCTGCGCAGGTTCTCAGCAGCCTGGGGGAGATACCATCAGGTCCTGCGGATTTCCTCTGTCTGAGTTGCCTTAGCTCCCTCCTCACCTCGTCCGGTGTGATGGAGAGGGGGGAGTGAGGGGGGGACTGGGATGGACTGCAGGGGGTGGTGGTGAAGGGGGAGGGGGATGTGGCTACTGGAGGTGTGAATAGGAGGAGGAGGGAATCGGCAGAGGGGCAGAGGGGGTGGGGGGGCGAGTCAAACCTGTTGAAGTAACAGTTTAATTCTCTTTCCATCTTTCTCTCTATCCCTCCCTCTCTCATCTCCTCTTTTATTCTTCAAGCTCTGCTCCAGATGACTGTGTCCACCTACGTATATATTTACTTCTCCTTTTTGCCTTTTCCCCTCTATCTTTCTCCTTCGATCATTCTACCCCCTCCCGCTCTCATCTCCTCTATATATTTCTAGCCTTTCTGTGTTTTCGTTATCTTTTTCATCCCCTCTCTCTCTCTCTTTCTCCACCCATACCTCTTTTCTCTGTGTAGTTCTACTCACTCCATTCCCCTATCTCCCTTTGTAATATCTTCTTCTCCCCTTCCCCCCTCTCTCTTTTCCTCTCTTCTCTCTCTGCTTTCTCCCACTCCTCCCTCTCTCTTCTCTCTCTCTCTCTCTCTCTCCTTCCTTCTATCTGCCTTCTCTCGTGTTGTGCCTTGTCCGTTTGCCCTTCCTGACGCACACATATTCTGATGCAGGACACATCTGAATGCAGCATTTTGGTTCAGCTGTTGCTGTTTTGTTGGACTCGATGACCTTTTGTGCTTGTTTAGTAAAATGTTTGTGATAAAAAACATAACAGATACATGTATTAAAACTACACACACGCACACACACGCACATACACACACACACACAGAGTACACGCAATACTTCAATCTAGGTAATCCTGATTTCTCATCTAGAGAAGAGTACCTGGGTGTTGCAATGACACTGAAGGATGAGTCAAGAGTATTTTTGCAATAACATCATGCTAGGGGTGCTCTGCATAGAAGACTATGGTAAAATGATGATCAGTTACCATGGTGATACAACACACACATTAGCAACACTGCCAAAAAAAGTTACAGTAGTCTGAAAACTCAAGTATATAAATTAAAATAAAGCCTTCATGGTCCTGTTTAGGAGTTTGATTTTCAATATAAAGGTGAGTGTCTAACTGAAAAACTGTTGTGACGATAATTTTATGTGCAAGAGAGTTGTTTAACAGCACAAATCAGCTCACCTGTTGTCATTCCAGCTAAGTCCGTTCAGATTTCAAATCAGATTGTATTAAAGGAGAATTAACGTTTTTTACAATCTGAGCCTTATTTTGGTAATAAAACAAGTTGTTATTCTCACCCATAGCACTTTGGTGTCATATGGAGCACTTCCAGAGATGTATTAGATTAGCGATAGCCGTAATGCGAGTTCCCGGGGCAGATAATATATGCGAATATATGAGCGGTCTCCAAATAACACAAACTTTAGCACTTTTCAAATCATAGAAGCTCAGTGTCTTAGTCTACACTTTCGTTTGAGTCAAAAGTGGCCTGTAAACCGAGATTTATCCATAATTTACAGCTTTGCGTTTCATGTTTGGGTCCCGGGAGCTGAGAGTGAAATAAACTGTGACTCCGCTCCTCATCTACTCAAAACTATGGATAAATCTCGGATTACAGGCCACTTTTGACTCAAACGAAAGCGTAGACTAAGACATCGAGCTTCTATAATTTGAAAAGTGCTAAAGTTTGTGTTATTTGAAGACCGCAAACATGTGCCCCGAGAACTCAATTATGGAGATCGCAAATCTAAAACATCTCTGGAAGTGCTCCATATGACACCAAAGTGCTATAGGTGAGTAAAACAACTTGTTTTATTACCGAAATAAGGCTCAGATTGTAAAAAACGTTAATTCTCCTTTAAAATTAAGCCTCAAGTAAAGCCTCAGACAGAGCAGTGCCGATAATTAGCATCACACCCCCAGGGAATGTTGATGACACCAGCTACAAAGTATCAATAGAGAAAACCTGTTGTCCTGGAAATAAGCCCTGGACCTTCTAAAAAATGTATAGGAAAAAAAAACAAAAAAACAAAAAAAAACCACACACACACATGATATATGAAAGTTGCATTTGAAGGAACATTTAATTGTAAAATAATGATAGAATCCCTTTTGAATTTCTCCCTGATCCCATGAGCAGGTTCACAGTTCTGACCCCGGGCACTGATCTGTCCCTCTGCCCTCATTATCTCTCATAACTCTGAAGAATCCTTTTCACCTCCTCTATCTCTTTAAGCACTCTGAAGAATACTCTATCACTTTAATCAATGGAGCTCTGAGGTCCAACACAAACTGCTGAGTCCACACACACATACGCATGACGGGCTTTAAACACACGCGTAATTATAGCAGGTTCAGCAGGTGCAGACTTAACATCTTAGAGAAACATCTGTGAGCACAATAATTCAGAAGAATGTTTAGTTCCTCCATAAAAAAGCTGACCAAGACATTTTTATTTCATTGTCCAATGTTTATTCTAGGAAAACTCAAATGGGCTTCAGTTCTGACCATGTTTTAGAGAACTGAGACTGGAGAAGTGAGCATTCCAAGAATTGTTGATTACTTTCTACTAATGGGAAGTTTACAAAGAACAGAAGGTAAGACAGGGGAAGGCAAGTTTATTTGTATAGCACAATTTGTACACAAAGTAATTCAAAGTGATTCAAAGAATAAGAAATACATTAAAATCACCATACAAACAAATCAAAGCATAACTAATCATTATAAAATTAACATTAAAGATACACTGTGTAAGATTTTTACCCGTTAATTACCGAAATTGAAGATACCCATTAAAAAATACAGTGTTTTCCAAGCCTTTTCACTTCCATCATGAAATCAAAGTATTCTGTTGGACTTGGATATAGTCGATTTCACCTGCATAAAAGGGGGATCTTCCCCATGTAGCGGCATCCATTTTAATTACGAGAGCTGCAGAAGGACATACTGTATTTTGAGCTCCGCCTTTGCCGTTTTATTTATAGCTGTCGGCACTGGCCCGTGGATTTCACACGAGATAGTACGCGTTTGGACAAACAACGACAAGCATGTTGCCGGATCACACTTACTCCACACATACATCGCAGGAGCAAGCACCTTCATCTAAGAGGAAAAAAAGAAGGACATAGTACCTACCGCGGCTGGGGCTGTGTCGCAGCGCGGGCCCACACCCCAGGTTCCGCCTTCGTCCCCCCACCGACCGGCAGACCGACCTCCGACCTCCACGGTCCGGTTCCCGATTCCCCCCACCCGCGCACAGCGCCGGGTGCACTTCACGCGTGTGCGCGGTTCGGGCGCGGCTGCCGGTGAACCCACCTCCGTGTACGCCGAGCTGCCTGCGTTACGTCGCGCCCGTGTGACCCTCGAAGTCTGCTGTAGCTAGAACCGGAATTGCAATACCCACCATCCACCAATGCGCCACCATCCTACACAGTGTACCTTTAAAAGAGAAGAGTGTGGGGTAAAAATCTTTCAGCTAAACAGAACTGTTTTAGCCTGGATTTAAATATTGTCAAAGTAGCATCCCGTCTCACATCTTGTGACCTTGTAACCTCATCAGTCATCGTTCCGACCGAAACAAGTAGCATGCCTGTCTTCAAACACAAGAGCGGCTGCAAGAAGCGGCAGGAGCGTAAATGTGGGATTTGCACCCTTCTCGTTGGATTCCAGGATGATGTCTCGTTCTCAAGTCTCTATGCTCGTCCCGCTCTACTTGAGTAAGTTCCATGCGCTCTCGTGCAGATATTATTTTATTTTAGAGAGTTGTGATGATGCTGATTATTGTGGGACAAACCGTGCACTTTGGACTGGCGATGAATGAAAGAAAGCTGTTTGGTTTTGACGCACGGGATGTGGAAGAAGTTGTAGCTACTGACAAGTGTCCCGGACACTTCACTATCCTATCACCCTTCAACGAGCTGATGATGATGAACTGTTTCAAAAAGTGAAACGTTTGTCTGACTATTACGACAGGGACATCGCACCGACATTCCCAACACAACTCCTCTCCTTTAGATCTTGTTTTAAATCAGAGAATGCACAAAAGTCATGAGTTTTACAACTTGCCAAAATGCTAGTGGTCGATTATGACAGTGTCACATCCACATTCAGAGAAGTGTGTGCTGCTCTCATGTTGTTTCTGACATTACCTGTGACTGTGGCAACAGCTGAGCGATCTTTTTCCAAACTCAAACTTATTAAGGCCTACCTAAGGAGCAGCATGGGGCAGGAGAGACTCAATGGGTCAGCTTTCCTGTCTATAGAAAACACAAGAGCCAGAGAATTAAATATTGGGGGCATTATTGACAATTTTGCACAACACAAGGCTCGTAAGATGGCCTTCTACTGGCCCAATTCATGCGCACTGGGGGTCGTATGCATATGGATCATTTTTTTCTTTGTTGCTGCAGAGGTAAATAAGTTAAATTAAGTTTAGTTTCTGCACAGTTCAAGTTTAAGCAAGCCACATTGTTTCAACAAAGGTTAAGGTTTCAGCTCTTTGAATGTTCCCATAATTCCATGAAAACTAATGTTGCTGCAGTAATATTTGATTACCCTGTATTAATACAATTATTTTTAATGTTTACCCATGTAATGGATCCAATGTAGTGGCGCATGTTTTTATTTACAATATAATGTATATAAACTACCTCCTTCTGGTGTTTTTTAGAGGATTGTATTGCATGTATTAGTGCCTCGAGTACGAGGTTGACCACTAGGGGGCCCAGTACAAAATGTCACACCTGGGCCCGTGACTGCCTTGTTTCACTACTGGCTTTAAAGGTCCTGTATATTGTGTGCTTTAATGGCGCAGTGTGTAACTTTTCTGGTGGATGGTCTGTCAAATGCTTTTCTCCATGGATTTGTTATTGCTTTGGCTGGAATGCGTGAAGAGTCCCTCAGTCGTCCAGGTAGAATCCATGATAAAAGAAGAAATTCAATTTGTCAACTGGACAAAGTTTGTTTGGTCGAAAACGTTTCGCCGCTCATCCGAGAGGCTTCGTCAGCTGAGCTGAGCGGCGAAACGTTTTCGACCAAATAAACTTTGTCCAGTTGACAAATTGAATTTCTTCTTTTATCACTTTGGCTGGAATGTTTCACAGTATGGCATTAACCTTTCTATCTTCATGGAGACCAAACTAGACCAAGTTATAGATCAGATTTGTGGAGAAGCAAACCAACTCAGGCAGAATGGCTGTTATTTTTTTATTTTTATTTTTATTTTTTAAAGTATTTTTGAGCTATAAAAACACCTGTAATTGAATAAATGTAAGGTATAGCTCTTTAATGTCACACTGCTGGAGATTCCAGGCAAAGCAATAACGTATTAATAGAAACAACCTGGTGACGGACCCCCAACTGAAAAGTTACAGTGCATGTTTTAGGCCCTGTCCGCACGACAACGTTTTTTGGTGGAAACGGGGAAGTTTGTCTTCGTTTGGGCCTGTCGTCCACACGGCGCCGGCGTTTTTGGGGGGTGAAAACAGTGTTTTTCAAAAACGGGTTCCAGAGTGGAGAAGTCGGAGAACGCCGGGGGTCGCGTTGTCGTGTGGGCGGCAAAAAACGCGACTTTTGGGAAAATGATGACGTCGCGATGCCGTAATCATCACGTGATCAGTGACCAGAAGGTAACCCTGCGCACAGTACGCACGACACACGAGTGTTTGCCAATTCAAAGCTAAACACGTATTTTAAAACTGGAAAAATCCCGTCAATGAAAAGGCAGATAGTGGACAATGCGGAGCCCATACCAATTTGAGTGTGTTGTGTGGTGTAAATAAAGAAATAGAGCAACCATTTCTTGTCTTTTTTATTGAATGAAAATTTACCTTTTACAAACATTAATGCTATACTTTACATTTTCACTATAAATAAATAAATACAGTATGTTAAAACATCTCAAGAAAAACAAGCACATGTGTTTGTTACCATTTTACTTATGGAAGTTTTAAATTCATTTATGGAGATGAGAGTTTCTAGTTTAAGGTCTTTCTGTAAGTTATTCCATCCCCAGGGTGCTGAATAGGAGAAGGCAGTTTTTCCTAACTCAGTTAAAACTCGAGGTACATTAAAAAGTAACCACCTTGAGGAGCGGAGCTGATAAGTACCAGAGCTCACAGAGAGGAGGTTACCGAGGTACAGTGGGAGTTTACCTAGTATTGCTTTATAGATAAAGATAAACCAGTGCTGTTGTCTACGAACTGTAAGTGCTGTCCAACCAACTAAATTATAGAGAATGCAATGATGAGTGAGGGACTTAGCATTTGTAATAAATCGTAGTGATGCATGGTAAACTGAATCAATGCGACGTAAGATGGAGGATGCAGCATGCATGTATAATATGTCACCATAATCAATCACAGCCAAAAAAGTAGCTTCCACAAGTTTTTTCTTAGCGCTAAATGTGAAACATGATTTGAAGAAGAAGAAGAAGTGAACTTTATTGATCTCACACTGGAGAAATTCTTCTCTGCATTTTAACCCATCCTATATATATATACATATATATTAGGCGCTCTTGCTTCACAGCACATTAGGGCGCCCGGGGACCATCTTTATGATCTTCTTGCTTCGGTTTGGTCAGGACCTAAGCTGGAGGTACCTATGGTGCATGTTTTGGGTGCATGATTTGTTTCTGAAATAAAAGCCAAGCTTTATTTTAAGCTTTTTGACTAGATTAGTAATATGTACGTTAAAGGCGAGCTTATAGAGCCAATAGATAACAATAGATAACGAGGTAGCCTTGTTATCTATTGGCTAATGTTTATCTGGCCCCACCATGTCCACAGTTCATGGATTATCATTCTTTCTTTTTGGTCATCATAATTACAAGGCTGCTGCATCTCTATAATGCTATCATTGAAAATTTGAAACAAAAAAAAAATCCTCCATACAACCTCCATAAGCCTTTGATTTTAGCGTAAGAGAGGAGAGAGAAAGGAGATGGAGTAAGAAAGAAAGAAAGGAGAGAAGTGATAGTTAAGAGAATGAAAGAGAGAGAATTGTCATTCACAATTGCCTCCTGTCTGCTCCTGTTTGCTCCTGTCGACAGCTCCTTAAATCTGATCCAGCTCAACGCACCAGGAGTAGAGACAGAGGGAAGAGAGGGATGTGTCAAGGAAATGTCTAGAAGCATTTAAACTCACTGCACCTTCCTCATGCAGCATTACATAACTTTTTCCTTGGAAGTCCCTGCTTCACCTGCATGTTCCTATTGTTATGTCAGTTCCTGGAATGTTCCACAGTTTGACATTAATTAAACAGCTCTACCTTTTACATTTATTCAAATACAGGTGGTTTGAAAAAGCATTCTGACTGTGAGTGGGGTTGTTGTTCCACAGATCTGAGCTGTAACTTGGTCTGTTTTTTGGTTTCCATGAAGATAGAAAGGTTTAATGCCATACTGTGAAACATTCCAGACAAAGGAAAAATCTTCATTGAGAAAAGTGTTTGATGATCTCCACCAGAAAAGTTACACGATACACACACAATGCAAATTTCAAACTCAGTGATAATAAAAACACTCTTTATTTTGACAGCAGAATGTGAATTTAAACATTACATTATTGTACTTTCTTTTGTTTTCCCTTTCATGTTGGTTTTACTGTATATCTGTGTAATTCCTCAGTGGTCCTGTAGGTTCCATAGTGGTCCATGGGCATATATTAGTCTATGTGTTCTTATACTTGTTCTAGTACAGCTCAAGATCATTCTAAAACTATTCAGGAAAGGTTCATTGAGGGGATGGAGGATCAGGTTTCACACCTAATATCTACTGGTGAAAAAAACTTAAAGGAAAAGTAACGTTTTTTTTTTACAATCTGAGCCTTCTTTCGGCAATAAAACAACACCCATAGCAGTTTGGTGTCAATTGGAGTGGTATCGCAGAAGTTATGTTGGAGCCGTTCTGTTCTACTAATGCTCCCGTATCCGTTAACATGGTGCTCGTATCATATGCTCGGGGCATTACTTTGCGCTCTCCAAATAACACAAACTTTAGCACTTTTCAAATCACAGAAGATCGCTGTGTCAGGGTAGACTTTTAGTGGATTCCAAAACGGCCTGAAACCCGATATCCAGCTATAGTTTCATTTGATGACGTCATCAGAGAGGACAGTGCGCATGCGTGAACTCAGCTGTTTTGTAAACACCGCTAGTCCGAAAGAAGCTAATACCGCTCTGAACTTTACTTTTCTGTTGCGATATCGGGTTTCAGGCCGTTTTGGAATCTACTAAAAGTCTACCCTGACACAGCGATCTTCTGTGATTTGAAAAGTGCTAAAGTTTGTGTTATTTGGACACCGCAAATCAGTGCCCCGAGCACTCACGCTAACAGATACGGGATCCTTAGTAGAACAGAACGGCTCCAACATAACTTCTGCGATACCACTCCAATTGACACCAAACTGCTATGGGTGAGTAAAACTACTTGTTTTATTGCCGAAAGAAGGCTCAGATTGTAAAAAAACGTTACTTTTCCTTTAATACATTTGTAGATGGTAGCTTTAAAGGGTCCATATTACGCTATTTTCTGATTCTGATGTCTATGTTCTAATGTTGTTTCCTCATCACAAACAGCCCTGGAGTTGTGTTTTGTTTCATTCCCACATGCTTAACACATAGACCCTGCAGATTTAGGCTGAGTTCTTCTCTCAAACCAAAAGTAAAAGTTAGCTGTTAACTTGAAAACTACCGCTTCATGACATCACAAGGTGGAACAGAGCATTTTGAGCTTTGGAAATGAAGAGAGACTAATAATAGTTACTCGGACATGCATGAATGAAACAAAACACAACTCCAGGTAACTCAACATTCTAACATGACTTAAAGCTCACAAGAGTCAATTTTAATACTATATGTGTCCGGGCCACACGGAAATCCGCCACATGTCGGCATTAGTGAAACCCAGATAATTGAATTTTAAGTAATTTTTTTTTTCAAAATTTGTGATTTTCTTTTTTTGCAGAATGTGCTAGTTGAGATAATGAAGAAGCCTCTCCATGTTTCAGATAACAGCATTAATGACATTTAAAACATACATTTTGTATCTCAAATTGGCTTGTTTTTCGGAAAGAAAGGGGGCGTGCATAAATCACCATAATTTCCCACGCTTGCGCTCCCGCCAATCATGTTCCGAGTAGCGCCGCTGTGTTTTCACCTGTTCGCCTATCAGCTGTGAGGAGCTCGTGAATATGTACGCGGCATTTCAAGAGGATAAGGACATGAAAATGGACTTTTAACTTTCTACTTTTTGTTATAAAAGCAGTTCCATTTTAACAAAGTACCTTCTATTTGGGGCGGCATTAGCTCAGTTGGTAGAGCGCTTGCCTGGTGATCCAGGGGTTGGCGGTTCGAATTCCGCTCATCCCACAAATGAGTGCTGCCATTGTGTCCTTGGGCAAGACACTTAACCCCACCTTGCCCCCAGTGTCTGCGGACACTGGTAGCCCCCATGGCAGAAGATACATCAAGGCCCGTTGTGACGTGAGCCACCTGTGGGAGGATTCTCCAGCTGAGGTCCTGACCAAGCCAAAGCAAGAAGATCATGGAGATGGTCCCCGGGCGCAGTAATGTGCAGCCCACTGCTCCTGATAACAGGATGGGTTAAATGCAGAGGACAAATTTTTCCCAAGGGATTATCCTTATCCTATTTCTGACATGCCCTGAAACACCACATCACAGTGATGTCAGTGATGGGGGACGGCTTAATTTAATGTCATGCAAATGAGTTCCTTTCTGTTCCACAAGCAGATCTTTAATGCATTTTTTCTCAGCTCGTCGATTTCAGAATGTGCTGCTTTCAAATGACCACAAATTCTTCAAATGTTCTCAGATTTCCATGTGTATGGCATCGTTGTAAAGCTTAGAATCTACACTTTCAGAATCTGTGAATAACTCAAAATGCCTCCGGGACGACTTGTGGTTTTGCCACGGCTGGTCACATATAGTACCTTTAAAGCTGCACTATGTAACTTTGCTGTTTTTTCTTTTAGCATGTTCGCGGACTTGAAGGTTAAGAGTATTAAAACTGTGGGGTTCATTTACAGGACTTTTGAAGGAGCCGGAGCCGTGAGCAGAGTGAACAATGAGGGACAAGAAAGAGCCATTGTGTTTAATATTCATGTGGTCTTTAATAATAAAATCAACTCATTTATTCTCCATTGATTCAGTTCAAACAGAGCGGAGATTCTTCACCTCGCACTCACAGCTCCACACGACATCAGACAAGAACAAAACCAGACATTTTAGAACTTAAAGGTGCATTGTGTAACTTTTCTGATGGAGGGGCCATAAAAAAATGCTTTTCTCCATGATGATGTTATTGCTTTATCTGGAATGTTTCACAGTATGGCATTAAACCTTTCTATCTTCATGGAGACCAAACCAGACCAAGTTACAGGTCAGATCTGTGGAGAGGTGATCCCCCCCTCACAGTCAGAATGCCTGTTTTTCTAGGTATTTTTGAGCCATAAACCCACCTGTAATTGAATAAATGTAAGGTAGAGCAGTTTAATGCCATACTGTGGAACATTCCAGGCAGAGCAATGACATATGCATAGAAACAAGCAGGTGACGGACCCTTGGCCTGCTGCTTGTTTCCATAGAAATGTTGTTCCTTTGACAATAATATTCCACAGTACATCTTAAAATGTATTTATCTCCATAGAGAATAGCCAATGATTTTAACTTTTTATTTCCATGGAATTTTCCAAGTGATGTGCCACCTCCAGAAAGTTACACACTGTACCTTTAACACACTTTTTCCACAATAAATGTTGACAGTGAATAAACAAAATCATCTGTACATAAAGCAGAGCAAACAAGGCTAAAACGATAGCTGCTAGCTTCAAAGTTAAAAATACTGTTGGTAAAGAGTGATCTGGGGAAGATGCGTGGACTTAAAAACACGGAGGAGCACCTTGTGATGTGACAAGATGGAATCAAGCATTTTGAACTCTGGAGAGGGGAGAGTACGCAGCATTACTTAAACATGACAACATCATTAAAGACTCTAAATAAAAATGTGTTTTAGCGAACAGGACCTTCAAGAACTGTTCAGTCTGTAGTCGTCCTGTGATAGCGTAGCATTTAAACCACGTGGCTATAGTATACAGTAGTACACAGTATAAGTAGTAGACAGTAGTACACAGTATAAGTAGGCTATGGCTAAGTATACCGTAGTACACAGTATAAAACAGTACAGAGCGTAAGCACAAAATACACAAACATGTAGCGTGCAGCTTTGTTTTTCATTTACATCACTGAGAAGAAAATAACAAGAGGAGACCGTTACTCCCGGCTTCATTCTGGATTTGGTTTTTAATTATAAAACAATTAAGATCACTTTACATGTCTATCTAAATCATACAAAAGTTTCCAAACGAATGAAGCAGCTGTATGCAGTCTCCAAACCCTGCTTCAGAAGTTGTAAGACATCAGGACAGTTTCCCACAGACATTAGAGGTTTACGTGAATGTGACGTGGACGCTAAGGTTGAGAAAATGAACAAAATGCATATCCATATATATATATATATTGTTGGATAGTCTCTTAGCCAATCAGGACACAGAATGCAATGTTGTATTAAAAAAAAAAAAGTCCGCGAAACAGCGAGGCCGCGAACAGTGAACCGCGATAGAGCGAGGGACCACTGTATGACTTTTTTCATTTTCAAATCTTTTCTCCAAAATGAACTCTAATGAACACTATTTAAAGATGCACTATGTAACTTTTCTGTCAAATAAACCAATAAATAAAAAAATAAATAAATAAGGGTCTGCCACCTGCTTGTTACCATGGAGATGTCTTCTTTTGGCTGGAATGTTCCCCTAAAGTTTTATCTAGCCTTTAATTTATGTACTGTTTTATAGCTCAAAAATACATTGAAAAACATGTATTCTTAGTGTAAACTATGTTGCCCCTCCACAGATCTGACCTGTAATTTGGCATAACCTGCTTGTACACTTAGAGATAGCGGAGTTCATTGCCATTATGTACGCTATTTATTCAAGACAAAGCAATAACATCTCCATGGAGACAAGCAGATGGCAGACTCTCCCCGGAAAAGCTACATAAAGCACATTTAATTCTCTATGGTCTCAGATGAACATGTGCTGAGGATTTTTTCCTCAACTTAAAGTGGTTTTAATGTGGTTTATGTGAGTTTAACCGGTCTATATCGGAGTATTCAGGAGGTTTAAAGTCTTCGGTGAAAGATCTGAGCTGGATCTGAGAGGGATTTGAACACAGCAGTTTCCAGTCTGCTCACACGAGACACACAGAACGATGGAAACTGCATACATGAAGAACTATCATCTGCTGTCTCATATTATCTGGTATCTTTGACATGTACTTTGAGGTACATGGGTCTGTGCACTATTTATATTT
Source organism: Paratrypauchen microcephalus (assembly GCA_036785185.1). NCBI lineage: Eukaryota > Metazoa > Chordata > Actinopteri > Gobiiformes > Gobiidae > Paratrypauchen > Paratrypauchen microcephalus. Next base: position 1,117,129 of record JAVJIX010000172.1, read on the forward strand.
TTTGTAGTTCAGGAAAATGTGCCATGCAGAGTGTTGTACTGTATTAGCAGCTCTCAGTACGAAGTAAGGAAATAATAAGAGAGAAAAACTGGTTTGTGTTTTCATTTTATGTTTTTGAGCATTAGAGCCATGAAAAAATAACCAGGTGTAACCTTAGACTATATATATAATGGGCATAGCTAACCTGCTGGCTGGCTCCACTGACTCTTGCATCAATTCACTTTGTATTATTTATTCTTTATTTAATAGGGACAGTGCATATTAATGAACATTTGCAGCATTGCAGTGTTGAAACATCACCACTCCTCTCTCTATAACATGATCCTGATCTTTTTATTTCGCTATTTAGTCTGTATTAAATTTCTATTCCTCATATGGAACTAGGCTCACCCCATAACTGCTAGCCTTGTGAGCTTCATTTGACTGGTGCACTTCTTTATGGGTAATGCGCTTTTTCATTCAGTTCATGTTTTTGATCCTAACCAGTAGTAGCACATGTCAGGGACTATCCCAGTCTGTGTGGTACAGCTACAAGAGGAGGAGAGGAGGAGGAGAGGAGGAGAGGAGGAGAGGAGGGGAGGAGAGGAGAGGAGGAGGAGAGGAGGAGAGGAGGAGAGGAGGAGAGGAGGAGATAGATAGATAGCTTTGAATGGATAGATAGCTTTGAATGGACTGGCCCCAAAATACATCTCTGACCTCATCCAAATCTACAGACTGGTGCTCTGAGGTCAGAGGGCCAGCTCCAGCTCGTGGGCCCTAAGACTAGACTTAAAACTCGGGGGCCCAGGGATTTCTCTGTGGTTGGCCCTAAGTTATGGAACGCTCTGCCCCCTCATGTCAAAACAGCCCCCACACTGGAGAGTTTTAAGTCTCGTCTTAAAGGTCCCATGGCATGAAATTTTCACTTTCTGAGGTTTTTGAACGTTAATGTGAGCTCCCCACCCTGTTTAGCCCCCCCCCCATGGTTAAAAGTTGCGAAATGTCTAAACTGAGCATTTGCGATCCTTTTCTGCGTTATACAAAATCGGAGCTCAAACGGGCGAGTTTGAACAAGGCACCTTATTGACGTCAGATCGAAAAAAGAAAGGCAAATGCAGTTCCACCCCCGTTTGTCTGTACTCAGCGTCTCTGTAAATGACGCCCAGAGAGTTTGGACTGCGAATGCGCTAGGAAATGCGAAATGCGTTTTTTTATTTGCCTGGAGGCACGTCCGAGTGTTTCTAGGCTCGGAAGTCCTTTATCTGAGCCTCTGGACCTTTGAACAGCAGTGGTTTAATTTTATTTTCTGTGGAAATGTGTTTATTTTTCAATGGAACGCTTCAAATCTCTCCCCCCTGCAAAAACACAGAAATGGATCAGCTGAGACCGGAGAGCGGAGAGTTTGGCCACGCCCCCACCCTCTACTATAGGCCAGCTCTTTTCTCCTCATTTGCATTCAAGCAACAACGCCCATTATGGAGTGTTCAGAGAGAGAAAAATTACTCTTTCTCATCTTATCTCTGTTTCTCATGCACTGAGTGTTGATTTTGAAGAAGGATTCATTTACAGTATTAGGGAACCATTAAGGAGCCATATAAAAGCATCAAGAAGTACCATGTCATGGTACCACTTTTATTCTCTGGCTTTTAATACCGCGTGAGTTGTGTGGTCCTTTGTGTTTTTTATAAATTGCTTTTGTTTTTAGTTATTTTATTATTATCACTTTATTTATTGCTATTTTAGTAATGTTTTTATTAAGTTCTATTGAATTTTATGTGCAGTACTTTGGAAACTGTCTCTGATTATAAAATGTGCTATAGAAATAAAGTTGGATTGGATTGGAGATAGATAGAGAAAGAGAGAGAGAGAAGAGAGAGAGACAGGAGGTGAGAGAGATAGAGGGAGACAGTGAAAGGCAGAAGGTGGAAGAGAGAGAGAGAGATTGATAACTAGATATATAGAGAGAGACAGTGAGAGAGTGAGAGACAGAAGACAGGAGAGAGAGAGAGAGAGAAGAAGAGAGAGAGGGAGGGACAGAAAGAGAGAAAGGGGAGAGAGAGAGAGAGAGAGAGAGAGAGAGAGAGAGAGAGAGAGAGAGGGAGACTTACTATTCCCTAATTATATTACTGACTTTTTGAATCTTTTGTCTTATTACTGAAAAGTCTTGGTATGATTTTAGTTAGTTATGATTTAGTAAAAAAAAAAAAAAATCATTGTAGGGGTATTTTCATTGTAGTTAAGAAGGTAAGACATGACTCAAATCAGGTTAAAATGACTTGAATGAAAATGTTTACCTTGATTTGAATAAGTTTCACATAACAGGTCAAAGGATCTACCAATGGAACAAGCCTTTTGTATTCAAAATATGAACGTACATCTTTTTACATAATAAAATAAAATAATAATAATCTTTGCACTTAAAGGGCCTGCATGATGCTGTTTTCTCATCTATGTTAAAATGTTTCCATACTCATCACCCGGTGCTATGTTTTGTTAGCCTGGGAATTCCCAGGCCGCTTCCATTCGTTTCAAACTGGAAGGCGGCCTGGAAACTCGTCCAAGCGAGAGTCCCAGATTTAGGGCCCCAATCAGAGAGCGGGGGAGGTGTGGCAAGACGGTGACGCGTACTACATGACAAACGGAAGCTTGTAGTTTGAACTGACAACTGACATGATTGGCTATGGACTTACGTATACGCTCAATGATAGACATTCATAACGCCCAATAAACGGCCGTTGGCAATCGCTAACCACACCTCCGCTACGGGATTTTTCGAAGCGAGTTTCCAGACCCATATCTCACTTGTGATATGGTCAGGTGTTAACCAGACTAATGTTTTGTTTCATTCACACATATTTAAAACACAAACCTAAACCCCAAATTTAGGCTGAGTTCTTATCTAAAAAACAAAACACTCTGTTCCACCTTGTGATGTCATGTGGTAATACAGGAAGTGCTCCACTGTGTGAAAACTATAACTTCATGACATCACAAGGTGGAACAAAGCAGACTAATAATAACGGATTACGCCAACATGTGACAATGAAACAAAACAGACTTATTCCACTGATAGATCATTTTACTGTTGAGTCAAATCTTCTTAAATCAAGTTAAATGTTTTTAGTTTTAGTAATTTAAATATTAATTTGACAAAATAATTAAAATATTTCTCTTCAGTTACACGTACGCACAAACAACTTGATGTCAATGGGAAACCTTGAGCTCTTTTCACCTTCCAGACCTACCCCGCAGTGCTCCCTGGTCTCCACTAGGTGCCCCCGCTGCTGCTGCTGCTGCTGGTGGGGTTCTTGTGGGGGAAGCAGCGTTGCCAGGGGCTGTAGGGCAGAGCGAGCAGCAGGAACAGGACTCCACCCACGATAAGCACCGCCCCCGCACACCCGATACAGGAAACAGACCAGGCAAGCTCGTGGTGAAGGGGCACGCTGTGGTCACTCGACAGAAATGCCAAAACCGACTGATGGAAAACCAGCAGAGACATCAGCACCAGCATACCTGCAGGGGACAGCGGTCAGCACAGGGAAAGTTAAAGGGCCCACATTGTGCTCTATTTCCTGATTTATGTTTTGTGTTTTGTTTCATTCACACAGAGTTTAACACATAAACCCTGCATATGTAGGTTGAGTTCAGAAAACACTCTGTTCCACCTTGTGATGTCATACAGGAAGTGCTCCATAGTGTTTTTCAACTTCATACACCTTCACTAGAATCATTATTTATTACTATTTCAGTTCTGGAATTTCCAAGCTCTACCAAAGTAAAAGGTAACTATTAAGTTGAAAACTACCACTTCATGACATCACAAGGTGGAACACAGCATTTTGAGCTTTGGAGATGTAGATACACTCATTATAAACTCATTATAAGTGTTATTCACATATTATGTGTAAATGAAACAAAACACAACACAACTCCAGGTTGGTTTTTAATGCAGTAACAAAATTCTAATATAATTTAAAGCTCAATTTTGCGTAATATAGGACCTTAAAAATTAAACAATATTACGAATTTGCTAAAAATGTTGTATAATTTTATATATACAACATAATTTTATATATACAACATTTTATAGACATATATATTCTAAACCAACAATGCCTTACACATGGAAATCTGAGAACATTTGAAGAATTTGTGGCCATTTGAATGCGGGACATCTGAAAATGAGCTGAGAAAAGCTTCTTTAAAGATTCTCTAAGCCTTCAGAACTCATTTGCATGATATTAAGCTAAGCCCTCCCCCATCACTGACTATCTGTGGTGTGGTATTTCAGGGCAGGTCAGAATTAGAAGGTACTTTGTTAAAATGGAAATGCTTCTATAACAAAAAGTCCATATGATCATTCAATAATTCAATAATACACAGGATATGTTAAGTTAAAAATCACCTGTATTGTCACCTGTACTGAGCTTTTCGGCCATTGGTTGCTCTGGATTCCAAACAATCAGCATCGGCCATGAAAACGAAATATTGCATCTCTAGTTTACCCTCTGGGCTTTTTGGATGAGTTATTGTACCTGGTGTATTGCACTTTACATCTAAATAATGTAGTGTTTGATGCTCTAAACCTAATTTTTTTGTGACAATAACAATAAAACCTCTTGAATCTTGAGAATGTTCTGAAGTATGATTTTAAATTTCTATTTTCCATGCAATCACGCAGATGGCACTACACCTCCAGGAAGTTACATACTGTACCTTTAAGCTCTCACAACATTTTAAAAACTCACCAAACATCACCCACCAACTGTTATGAGTAAGCTTTCAAACAACACTTCTGTGACCCAGACAAGAGCAATTAAACTCTATTACTGTGCAGTTAACCCCTGACCTTCTCCAAACGAGAGCTGCTTTCAAAGGTCTCCTCGGGCCATGTTTCAAACCAAATATTTCTGATTATTTTTGTCTGTGATACAAAAGTCCACTCTCAGTTTGAGGCAGTTCAACCATTGATCCAGAATGGGTTTGGAATTCAAATGAACCAGGTCAGCTGCTTTCCCATACTCGTCTCTCTGGATATTTTATTGCTTTACCTGCAGTGTGGTGTGATATATAAATTTCTTTATCTTGTAGTAATTCAATTTGTGTTGCTTAAGTTCCTATATTACGCAAAATATTACATATGGAATGTATGTGCGTGTGTGTGTGTATTCTGACCTGAGAGGATGAAGCAGACTGACGCAGGTTTGAGGAAGAACAGGATCTCTTTGCTCAGGGACATGGTGATGCAGATGGCCCCCATCACCATCAGGAAGAGGCTGAACATGGCCAACATGGCAGATGCCATGCTCAGGTCTGTACACACAAGAGGTTTCATGTCAAATACTCAAACACTCAGAAACAGCTAGGTTTCCATTGCAAAAGAAAATTCTGTTCTGTCAACTGGACCAGAGTTGAAGAGTGAATATGTTTCACTGCCAAGAGGCTTCTTCAGTTCTGCCACAGTGATGTCAAAGTCCCTGTGTTCTGTCTGAAAATAACGCTCTAGTTGTTTACAGTAAGGACTGTCTGTTATTAGTTAAGTCCATAAGTGTGAACTGTCCCTGAGTCAATATTCATGATTGTTCAAAACCCCTCATGGGTGGTGGTAAAATAGTAAATAGTTAGTTTTTATGTATTGATTTTCCACTTCAGGTCACTCAAAGTGCTTTACATCAAGGAATCAGTGTACACAGACACTGGGGTGAGGTGGGTTAAGTGTCTTGCCCGAAGACACAATAACAGCATTGCTCTGTGGTTGCTGGAATCGCACCACCAACAATGATCTAAAATGTATTTGCCTACTCTGAGCTCATGAAGGTGCAAGTCATTGCCCTGTGGTGACATTTGTCCTTTGCATTTGGCCCATTCTTCAGTCTCACTGGGCAACCTGGTCTTGAGCTAGTCTTGGTCAGGAGTCAGGACTACCCTAACTGGAGAATTTGACCTATTCTGCATATTTTGGGTTGATGGTGAAAACCGGAGTGTCCAGAGGAAACCCACCTAGACACAGGCAGAACATGCAAACTCCACAGACTGGCCCTTTCTTGCTGTACGCAGGAGCGCTACAGCAAGTGTGGACAATATGGATTGCCATCATATTCCAGCGCCTTCGGTCCTCTCTCTGCCTGTTACTCTGCTTGTCTTGTAGAGCGATCGGTCCCAGTGGTTAACAGTGACATTTTAATATATGCTTTCCCATCAGAGAGCCTAATGCATGATGGATGTGCTGTTTCACCGACGCACTTGAACGCATCGTGGGTGGAATAGATCTCAGCCACATAATACAACCAGGCCAGAGGACAAAGAGACAGAGTGAGAGAGAGACAGGGACATCACAGCATTTTATATTCATGTAGTGTTTAACTGAAGCAAGCTAAAAGTGTGCTGTTAAAGGGCTCATATTACACTATTTTCTGATCTAAGTTATGATGTTGCAATACAGGAACTCCACTGTATTTTTAAACTCCATACACCTTCACTAGAATCATATGGATGATTTCAGCTCTGGAGTTTCCAATCTCCACTGACCTAAAGGTAAAAAGGAGCTGTTAACCTGAAAACTACCACTACATCAGAAGGTGGAACAGAGCATTTTGAGCTTTGGAGATGCAGACAGACTAATAATAAAGAGTTACTCGAATGAAACAAAAACAGACCACTAGGTATGTTTTTGATGATTATACCATGTCTTAAAGCTCACAAGAGTCAATTTTGCATAATATAGGACTTTTAAACCCCCACTGCGTAACATTTCAGTAAAACAGACTTACTTTTGTGTGTGGTTTTTTGAAACATCACTGCGGTTTCTCCTGTTGTGAAGAACTTGAAGTAGGTGCAGTTTGTCTCTGAAAGAACAAAATAAATAATAACTGGGTTTCAAGACATGCAAAAATTGCACTGGTTAAAGCTGCACTATGTAACTTTTCTGGTGATTGTTTGGACTATTGTTTCCCCTACTTGTCTCCTTGGTGATGTCTTGCAGTTGTTCAATTGTAGGTGTTTTTCACTAGCTAGGACCACGCCATCAACATAATACAGTGAAGATATTTATTATTGAATGATAGTGGATGTCTGGGTGAATAGGCGGTGACGGCTGGGTTGAGACAATGGGTGGGGGCTCCTTTTCAATCTTCTTCGATTGGCCCAGCGGAACGGGACCCCCCCCCCCCCCCTTTAGGAGATGTCTTATGGATGAAAGACAAACAAGATGGGGTGGGAGGGAGGAGTCGAGTTAACCAAGACAAACTGGAATGAAGGGATGAGTGGCTATAAATAGCTCCAGGAAATTAGAGGTGTGGTTACGGTGAACTGTGATTCGCTGGTGAGGAGGAGAAGGTGGTTGAGGCGTGGTCCTGCTCTTGAATTTCAGTTAATCACATTGGCCGTTTCCCAATCCAGCGACGGCACACTTGTGAGCGCCCTTGGAATGGGATGTGCGTCATATCCGGCGCGACAAGCACCCTTCCATTCGTTTTTTTCCCCCTGCACTGTCGAGATGAGCCCTGAACGGCGCCATCGTTTCCATGGAAATCGGGGCGTGGACCAAGCGTGCAAACATGCACGCTTCGCACACTTAAAAGCCCCAGCATGCACAGCGCGGGAGGATATATGACTACAAAGACCGACCCGCCAGCGACATCCACATGTGACAGTTGCGACGTCACTATAAAACATACGTACTGGTTCACCTCACCTACAACTATGCTACATGAAACTCTTCATAAACTACGCTAAACATGTGTGACGGTAGTCGTAACGGCATAGATCACGGCACCTGTATTACCGTTCACATGCTTTTCCCCTTACACTTCTATATTTCCTTTGCTGTTGTAAGGCTGGATATTCTACAGTATCGCCATGTCCAGCGTTTACTCTAAGCTGCGCACTGTTCGCACATTCTCAGCGCACAAGAAAACTTATGCAGCGCACTGTAAACCAGGGATGAAAGAGCTTTTAGCGGATCTCCGCTTTTTATATCAGCCGCGCGGATGTCGCGCACAGGAATCCAAGGAGCGCTCAGGGAGTTAGTGTGTTTGCTCAGACACATTAAAAATTATGGGGAACATTGGCCATGTCCCAATTCCAAGTATTACTAGTCGCAATAGAATAATATTTTTTTCTTTAGGGAACAAGGAGCAGACCACCCGGCTCATTGAGCTGAGGCGGGACTTGTTCCATTTCGCAGACGGCCATGTGAGAAACGTAGTGCACTAAGGATGGAGCGAGTGTGCGCCGTCTTGACGACAGCCCGACGGCACACTCACAAGTGTGCCGTCGGCGTGCCGTCGCTGGATTGGGAAATGGCCATTAACTCCATTTATTGCTTAGAAAAAACATGCAACTGTCATGCCAAGCTGTGGAACATTCTAGGCGAACCGATCACATCTCCATGGTGACAGATGGTGTGTGTTTATATAATGCACTGAATTCAAAATAGCCTTAATTTGAGAAGTGTGGATCGATTGACTGACCTAAAATCTATTTAGGTTCAGGTTTTGTATACTACATACTTTGCAGCTGATGTCATCAACATTTCCGGAGGGTGTGATACTAACTAAAGGCACTACTCTGTCTGAAGCGGTGTTACTCAAATACACCACTTTAATACTTAGCTGGAACTGCCACAGAGTTGATTTTTATTGTTAACAAAGTCCCTCTCATGGAAGTATAGATCCATGGTCCTTCTCACATAACATTACAGTTATGTTACAGTTTTTTTTTTTTTTTTTTTTAAATAATTGTTTGGTTTCACACAATCAAAAACATTATTAATGCATATAAATGCATTGTGTCACTATGGTAACTGCTGAACATTCCACATACATGCAGTACTCCCTAGCGTGATGACACACCATCAATAATCAAATTAATCAAGTATTAATAATCAAATTAATGGTCTAAATTAAAGTAATTTCTACTGTAAAATCAAGAAACTGTGAGCAGAGTTTGATCCCATATGTCTGTATCTACAATTCCTCTAGTCTTCATATCACTTGTAATAGTATAATAACCTTTTTTCCACATATGCCTCAATTTCACTCACATTCATATGGCCGAAGAAGTGCAAGTGCACAACATCAACAACATCGTCAACACATCTCTGGATACTGAACTACAAACCGTTAAGAGGCAAACGTCTGTATTAAATGAGCTACTTCTACCCACTTTTATATTATCTGATTACTGTCACCTCATATATCCCATAGTACATCATTTCAGCAGCACATCGCAAAAGTAACACACTGGATCATCTTATTGACATTCAGCCTGCCTCTGCATCTCTCTGTTCTCCTTTTCACTCTCCATCAAATACAATCCTCCCGGGGCCTCAAAGACAACCTGAAGGAGAGCTGTTCCAGTAATTAGACCATGCCCGGCCCCTTCATGTGTTCAGTAATTAGACTGTGCCGTCATCCGTTCACACTCTTCAGTCTCTATTAAAGTGATCAAAGACACTTCCAGCTTGTGCTCCCTGGTCCACACATTCAAACGCTTTCTATTCCACATTCAAACAGACAGGACTGGCTGGTTAGCAAGAGGCAGATGGGAAGTCGAGTGTTATTTATGCATTAGCTCATCTTATAATACTAATAAAGATTTGAATTTGTTTAGACACGGTTTTCAAAGTGCTACTATTATTATTTGGCTCACCGTACTCGGTTATGGGAGGCTCCTTCTGTTATTGCACCTGCCCCGGCCTCAACTGCAAATGGCTCCCTAACCATCACCAATTATTGTTTCATGGACACAACAAATAATACAGGCAAGATGGCTGACATGTGTTGCCCAAGGACACAACAATATTATGGCTTAGAGCTGGAGTTGAACTGTACACCATGTGATTTTTTACTACCAATACAAGCCAATGTCACTAATACAAGATTAAATCAAGGTGGAGCGTCGAAATCCCAGAAAACATGGTGACTTCCTGTTTTCTTACATTCCCATGTTGATGTTTAGCATTTCTTTATCGATATTTTATTCTAGGGTCTTACAATTCGACTTAAAGCTGCACCAACTTTTCTACACAAGGGTCTCCACAAAGATATTATTGCTTTTGTGCCACAGCATAGCATGGCATTAATAAACTTGCTTATCTCCAATTTATAGTAAGGAAAATTTAATTCTGTCAATTGGACACGTAGGTGTGTTAGTTTCAGTGTAGTTAGCGCCTCCCATCAGGCAGGTATAAGACAATGTCAACCAGTGGCTGACTAGAACTGAAGAAGCATCTTGGATGAGCTGTGAAATGGCTTAAAAACCTTTTGTCCAGTTGACAGAATTTATTTTTTCTTTTGCTATTTTTTTTAGTAGTAGTAGTAGTAGTTTTCCAAGCAGCCATTTTGTCCACTTTGAACATACACTATATTGCCAAAAGTATTTGCTCACCCATCCAAATAATCAAAATCAGGTGTTCCAATCACTTCCATGGCCACAAGTGCATAAAATCAGTCACCTCGGCCTGCAGACTGTTTCTACAAACATTTGTGAAAGAATGGGTCGCTCTCAGGAGCTCAGTGAATTCCAGTGTGGTACTGTGATAGGATGCCACCTGTGCAACAAGTCCATTCATCTTCACTCCTAAATATTCCACAGCCAACTGTCAGTGGTATTATAACAAAGTGGAAGCGATTGGGAACAACAGCAACTCAGCCATGAAGTGGTAGGCCACGTAAACGGACAAGGCAGGGTCAACGGATGCTGAGGTGCATAGTGCGCAGAGGTCGCCAACTTTCTGCAGAGTCAATTGCTACAGACCTCCAAACTTCATGTGGCCTTCAGATTAGCTCAAGAACTGTGCGTAGAGAGCTTCATGGAATGGGTTTCCATGGCCGAGGAGCTGCATCCAAGCCATACATCAGCAAGTGCAATGCAAAGCGTCGGATGCAGTGGTGTAAAGCACACCGCCACTGGACTCTAGAGCAGTGAAGACGTGTTCTCTGGGGTGACAAATCGCATTTCTCCATCTGGTAATCTGATGGAGGAGTCTGGGTTTGGCGGTTGCCACGAGAACAGTACTTGTCTGACTGCATTTTACCAAGTGTAAAGTTTGGTGGAGGGGGAATTATGGTGTAGGGTTGTTTTTCAGGAGCTGGACTTGGCCCCTTAGTTCCAGTGAAAGGAACTCTTCAGCTTCAGAGATTTTGGACAATTCCATGCTCCCAACTTTGTGGGAACAGTTTGGAGATGGCCCCTTCCTCTTCAACATGACTGTGCACCAGAGCACAAAGCAAGGTCCATAAAGACATGGATGAGAGAGTTTGGTGTGGATGAACTTCACTGGCCTGCACAGAGTCCTGACCTCAACCCGATAGAACACCTTTGGGATGAATTAGAGCTGAGACTGAGAGCCAGGCCTTGTCGTCCAATATCAGTGTGTGACATCACAAATGCGCTTCTGGAAGAGTGGTCAAAATTCACATAAACACACTCCTAAACCTTGTGGACAGCCTTCTCTGAAGAGCTGAAGTTGTTATAGCTGCAAAGGGTGGACCGATGTCATATTAAACCTGATGGATTAAGAATGGGATGCCACTTAATTTTATATGTGAGTCAAGGCAGGTGAGAGAATACTTTTGGCAATATAGTGTATTTCTGTTCTTTACTCTGCAGTTTCTTTGTAGAGTGGTTGTATTTTTAAACCATAACCAGAAACCTCATGTCTTCCTAAACCCTAATATTGTCTTTATGAGTGTTGGCACGGTCCCTGTGGTATGTGGATTATTTTTATAGACATATTCTTTTGTATTAAAATAGAGCAGTTCCTGGAGGAGCTCTTAATGTCAGACGTCTCACCTCCACAGCCCTCACTGGACATGTCAGAGTAACTCTCACATAAAGGAGTTTAAATTAGTCTGAATAGGTTTGTTCTCTTAGTACAGATGGGTTACATTAACAGTTAGATGGGCCCTGTACAGATACATTGTAGGAGCAATTAAAATATGTCCACTGCGTACTGTTTGCGTCTAATTTTAAATCTTTTTAATGTCCGATAATCAGGAAGCATGTGTTAACATGCTAGTTGTTGTTGGCTTTACCAAGATCACAAAACTGAAATCTGGTCTTTGAGAGTTGTAAAAAATGCTTATAAATTGATGGCAGTGAATTTTTAACTTTTACTCCTGCTTGAGTAATGTGTTTGACAAAGTATCAGTATACTAAGAGTCCCTCAGTTGTCCAGGTAGAATCCATGATAAAAGAAGAAATTCAATTTGTCAACTGGACAAAGTTTGTTTGGTCGAAAACGTTTCGCCGCTCATCCGAGAGGCTTCGTCAGCTCTAATTAGGCCTAGATCAAGCAAACATGGGAACAATAGGGCTAGCCAGATCAGGGCCAGAGGTGTGAAAAACAGTCGTTGTAGGGATGAATAGGTATGGTAATCTAGACGCCAGAGAAACAAAAGACTGAAACCAATTAGATAGTTTTGGAAAGTAGTTAGCTAGTTAGCTCCTCCCTGCAGCAAGATATAAGCAAGTGTCTTACCAGCACTCTAATTAGAGCTGACGAAGCCTCTCGGATGAGCGGCGAAACGTTTTCGACCAAACAAACTTTGTCCAGTTGACAAATTGAATTTCTTCTTTTATCAAAGTATCAGTAGTCTTACTTGAGTGCAAGTTTTGGTTCCTCTTCCCACTGTGAGTAAGTTTAAAATTGACAAAAGCTTTATGTTGACAAAATGAAATGATTTGAACATTTGAGTTTCACTCCTTCACATGTGACTTTTTTGTGTGTCTATCATTTGATGTTTTGCAATTACAGTACAGTAGATGTTTTGCAGTTACAGTACTGTAACTTCCCATAGAGTAGCAGTCACCCAAATACTTGTATACTTTTACTTGAGTAATTTCTTGGACCACTTCTTAGTACACTACTTGCATACAGTTTTGGACTACTCTACCCAATTCTGCTCCACATTTTGAAGCAGTGCATGACCAGATTAGCATTAGAATATCTGGATGCAAGGGTCACCTCCGGGCAGCTCAGCTGGGCCACAGGTCTCTCTCTCTGGGTCAATGTCTGCCACCCACAGGGTCTTGGTGCAGCCCTTCCACAGGCCCAGGTGAGCCGTCAGACACGTCTACAACAGAAACAAGAGGCACAATCAAAGGTGAGCTTGTGGACTTCCCCTTCAATACTAACTACTGTAACATAACTAACATACATGAACATTCACACAGACAGTGGCTCCCTCTTTTCTGCATCACTCAAGGAAAACAAAAATTAAAACAGGTCCTATATTACTCGCAATTGATTCTTTTGAGCTTTTAGTCATGCAATAATTCTGTTTCCTCATCGAAACAAACCTGGAATTGTGTTTTGTTTCATTCACACATGTTTGAGTAATATTAGTTTATTAGTTTCGTCTGCTTCTCCAAAGCTTAAAAATGTTCTGTTCCACCTCGTGATGTCCTGAAGTGTTAGTTTTCAAATTAACAGCTCCTTCTATTGCTAGTTCTGTAGAGATAGGCAATTCCAGGCCTGAAATCATCCAAATGTTTCTAGTGAAGGTGTATGGTGGAGCACTTTCTGTATTACCACTTGACATCACAAGAGTGTTGTCTGTTAGAGAGAAGAACTCTGTTAAGCATGTGTTAATGAAACAAAACACAACTCCAAGTATGTTTGTGATGAGCAAACAACATAACATATTATGTCAGAAAATACGTTTTTCTTCATCCTTGTTTAAAATGTGATGTAGTCCCAGTTTAGACCTGATATAGTCCTGTTAGAGACCTGGTTTAGATCTGGAAGCCTAAATATTTTCTTGTGTTTGAGAACAACAGCACTAGAATAGACAGTGTGAGACATATTAGATTTACCATGGGGAGTCACCAAGCCAAAGATCATATTTGGTTTTCCGAGTACCACCACATCAAAACCTGGACTATACTAGTATATATGTATGTATATGTTATGGCTATATTATATACAATGATACCTCACTGTGCAACTGAGTGCTTTATTTTCTACTGTTAGGAGTAACAGCTGCTTCTCCAACCACTCTCAACACTGCTATCCCCGCTGTATACTCTGCTAGCATACGACTGTTTGGCCTCCCACCTGACCTGTCAGATTGTTAAATTTGCAGATGACACTGAACAACCTCTGCCTTAAAGGAGAATTAAGGTTTTTTTTTTACAATCTGAGCCTTATTTCGGTAATAAAACAAATTGTTTTACTCACCCATAGCACTTTGGTGTCATATGGAGCACTTCCAGAGATGTTTTAGATTTGCGATCTCCGTAAGGTGAGTTCTCGGGGCACATGTTTGCGGTCTCCAAATAACACAAACTTTAGCACTTTTCAAATCATAGAAGCTCAATGTCTTAGCCTACGCTTTCATTTGAGTGAAAAGTGGCCTGTAATCCGAGATTTAGTATAGTTTCCATAGTTTCAAGTAGATGAGGACGCCAGTGCGCATGTGCGGAGTCACAGCTTATTTCACTCTAAGCTCCCGGGACCCAAACATGAAACGCAAAGCTGTAAATTATGGATAAATCTCGGATTACAGGCCACTTTTGACTCAAATGAAAGTGTAGACTAAGACATTGAGCTTCTATGATTTAAAAAGTGCTAAAGTTTGTGTTATTTGGAGACCGCTCGTTATTTGGAGAACTCGCGTTACGGATATCACTAATCTAAAACATCTCTGGAAGTGCTCCATATGACACCAAAGTGCTATGGGTGAGTAAAACAACTTGTTTTATTATCGAAATAAGGCTCAGATTGTAAAAAGGAGATGATAGTGGACTTTAAGAAGAAACGTTGCTCACCATCATGGGCATATAAGTAGGCATGGTATCTGCACATCACAGACAGCCTAGTCCACTAATGCAGCCAGCATTGTAAAGAAGGCCCACCAATGGTTGTATTTTTTGAGGAGACTCAAGGCTGCTGGACTAAGCTTCTAAGCCCTCATCTCTTTTTACAAATGTAGAGTGGAGAGTGTGCTGATCCAGTCTATCACAGTGTGGTATGGCCACTGCTCAGCCCAGGACAGGAACGCTCTACAGCATGTGGTCGGAGTGGCAGAGAAAATCACTGTGACTTCACACCCAACAGTGACATTTATGGGGAATGCTGCAAAAGATGGACCTCCAGGATCATGGGGCCCCCTCGGACCCCACCCACCACCTGTTTATCCCTCTGTGAGGAAAATGAGCAGCATCAAAGCCAGAACAAGCTTCTTTCCTGAGATTGTCACGCTTTTGAACAGTGCACACTGACTTCCTACTTAGGCTACCACTCTATCTTGCAACACGTTTTACTTGAAGCTGGCAAAAGTGATGCAGTGCTAACTTATTATTGTTCTTATCTCTTTTAATCAGTGGGCCTCGAGGAACAAATTTAGTTCTGTCGTATTTCTCGCATGCTTGAATGACAAGTAAAGAACCTTGAACCTAAGGGCGCATTCACACTTGCACAATCACCACTTCAAAATCGGGATTAAATGTACATGTACCACAGTTTGAGAAACACCCCCATAGGTACCACAGCATGTATATATGTGTTTTTGTACCTGGTTGTTGTAAAAGTGCTTTGGAGGAGACAGTTCCACCCAGAACTCTGTCCCAACACCGAGAACTGTCAGTACCACGCCCACAATGGCAACAAAGAATGCCAACTTAATCTGCAAATAGTAACAGATTTTACATTTATTAATTCATTAAACATAGATAATCCTTTTACATTTTATTCATTGCAAACCACAATAATAATCTAAAACTGTTTAAAGATCCCATGACATGGTACTTCTTGATGCTTTTATATGGCTCCTTAATGGTTCCCTAATACTGTAAATGAATCCTTCTTCAAAATCAACTGAGAAACAGAGATAAGCTGAGAAAGAGTAATTTTTCTCACTCTGAACACTCTATAATGGGCGTTGTTGCTTGAATGCAAATGAGGAGAAAAGAGCTGGCCAATAGTAGAGGGTGGGGGCGTGGCCAAACTCTCCGCTCTCCGCTGTAGCTCACAGCTGATCCATTTCCTTGTTTTTGCACGGGGGGAGAGATTTGAAGCGTTCCATTGAAAAATAAACACATTTCCACAGAAAATAAAATTAAACCACTGCTGTTCAAAGGTCCAGAGGCTCAGATAAAAGACTTCCGAGCCTAGAAACACTCGGACGTGCCTCCAGGCAAATAAAAAAACGCATTTCACATTGCCTAGCGCATTCGCAGTCCAAACTCTCTGGGCGTGATTTACAGAGACGCTGAGTACAGACAGACGGGGGTGGAACTGCATTTGCATTTCTTTTTTCGATCTGACGTCAATAAGGTGCCTTGTTCAAACTCGCCCGTTTGAGCTCCGATTTTTTGTAACGCAGAAAAGGATCGCAAATGCTCAGTTTAGACATTTCGCAACTTTTAACCATGGAGGGGGGGGGGGGGTGCTAAACAGGGTAGGGGAGCTCACATTAACGTTCAAAAACCTCAGAAAGTGAAAATTTCATGCCATGGGACCTTTAAAGGTCCTATACTGCACAAAACTGAGTGAGCTTTAAGCCATGTTATAATGATGTTACCTCATCAAAAACATATTTGAGTAACCCTGGTTTATTAGTCTGTCTTTATTATCTCCAAAGCTCAAAATGCTCTGTTCCACTTTGTGATGTCATGTAGTGGTAAATTTCAGTTTAGCAGGTCTATTTGAAATGTGTTTGTGGGCGGAGTTTGGGTATTTAGTTCCACTTTAACATTTTCATTTTTCTTCTCACCTTCCCTTCCTGGGCCTCGCTCATGGCCTGTGTTCCAGAGGCGGTCCTTCGTCTCTTATTTCCTCCTCCAAAAGTGCTGCGTCCACTCATCAGACTATTCAGACCCACAGGCCCCTGAGCCGGACCCCCCGCCACGGGCATCCCTCCCACCTGAACGCCCCCTCCGCCAGGAGCCCCCACAGGCCTTCCCTCCTCATCCGTCACGAAGAACGTCGCCCACATGATCCAACGAAACCTCCACCAGATGTCTTCAGTTTAGTCCTGAGGTTTGTACAAAGTCAAAGATATTTATATATACATATATATATATATAAATTTGTCCAAGCTGAAAGGAAAACTCAAAAGTTCATGATAGTGGATGTTGTTTGGTTGAAAACCTCAGGGACAGCCTCTGAAAGGCCAGAGGACAAACGGAGGTTTGGACAACAGAGAATTTGAAAAATGTGTCATGGTTCAAAGTGGTGAAAATTGTAAAAAATATAATTCGAATGTTGAAGGAACTTGAAATCCAACTTCATCCATTGATTGTGAAGAACCTGTGGAGGAGAAGAAGGTATTAGAAGGTATTAGAACACATGTTTTGAAATATTAAGACAAAACAGATGCTGGTGGTTTAATGTTGCCATTTTGCCCATTAAATAATTCCAGTTCCAAATATGGAAATTTGCCAAAGGCTATGGGTGTTGTCACACTCCCTTAGTCCACTTCTTTAAACAGTCTATGGGACACTCGGGACATTGTGGTTTGGCCTGAGTCTGGATTGTGGAGTGTGTGAATGAGCAGCTGTCCCTGTTCTCCAAATGAAACAATGTGATGACAAGAGCCCTGCACCACGACTGAGCTGTCCAAGGCCTCACATACACATAAGTCTACTGTCACTCCTCTCTCTACTGCTGGGTTAGGAGTGCTTCGAAAACATGTCAACAGGTAACATGGCTAAAGCCATATGGATTTCAATGGGCTAAAAGGGTCAGCTGTGCATTACTGTGAAAGACAAGCATTGAATAGTCCTGAAAATACAAGCAGAGAATTAAGTTATCACTATTTCACATACAGGAAAGAAAATACTCACTGTAAAATAGTGTACTACACATCAAAAGGCCCATATTACACTATTTTCTGATCTGTTATAATGTAGTTTCATTAAAAACAACCCCAAAAAAAACACCCCAGAGTTGTGTTTTGTTTCACATGTTTAACACACAAAGCCTGCATATTTAGACATGAGTTCTTCTCTAAATGTGATGTCATGTGGTAATAAAATTATCCGGGGGAATTATCCGGGGCCGGGTTGCAGGGACAACAGACTAAGCAGGGACTCCTTGACTTCCCCCACCCCAGACACCTCCTCCAGCTCCTCCGGGGGAACCCCAAGGCGTTCCCAGGCCACAGAGACATATTCCCTACATCGTGTCCTGAGGCCTCCTCCCAGTGGGACATGCCGGGAACACCTCCCAAGGGAGGCGTCCAGGAGGCATCCAGAACAGATGCCCGAGCCAACTCAGCTGCTCCTCTCGACGTGGAGAAGCAGCGGCTCTACTCCAAGCTCCTCCTGTATGACTGAGCTCCTCACCCTATCTCTAAGGGTGTGCCCAGCCACTCTGTGGAGGAAACTCATTTTGGCCATTTGTATCCATGATCTTGTCCTTTCAGTCATTGCCCAGAGCTCATGACCATAGGTGAGGGTAGAAACATAGATGGACTGATAAATTGAGAGCTTTGCCTTTTGGCTCAGCTCCCTCTTCACCACAACGGTCCGGTACAGTGTCAGCATCACTGCTGATGCTGCACTGATCTGCCTGTCAATCTCATGCTCCATCCTCCCCTTACTACGAGTAAGGGGAGGATGGAGCAAGACCCCCCGAGATACTTGAACTCCTCAAGACAAACAGCAAAAACAAAGACAATCATCGACCTCTGGGCTAGGGTGTCCTGGTGCCATGTGCACTGGTGGTTACCCTTGTGCTCGTTATGGACAAACCGTGGCTGGCACAAAAGTCCAATAACAGGACACCGCTCTGGTTCAGATCAGGGAGGCTGTTCCTCCAAATCACCACACTCCAGGTGTCACTGCCCTTGCCCACATGGGCGTTGAAGTCCCCCAGTAGAACAACAGAGTCCCTGGTCGGTACACTGTTCAGTACCCCTCCTAGAGACTCCAAGAAGGCCAGGTACTCTGCACTGCTGTTCGGCCCATAGGCTGACACAACAGTGAGAGACCTGTCCTTGACCTGAAGGCGCAGGGACACGACCTTCTCACTCACCGGGGTGAACTCCAACAAACGGCGGCTGAGCTTTGGGGCAATGAGCTCCCCACGGGCAACGCCAGAGAAATGGAGAGTCCAGCCCCCCTGAAGGAGTTGGGTTCCAGAGCCCAAGCTGTGAATGGAGGTGAGGCCGACTATATCTAGTCAGTAATGCTCAACGCATGGGCTTGGGGTCCTTCCCCGCCAGCGAGGTGACGTTCCATGTCCATGTCCCATGTCCGGAGATCTGGTCGTCGAAGCCCATGCCTTCGACTGCTGCCCAAATCTCCCTACACCGGCCCCCTAGGGATCCTCCTGTGGTTGGAGGGTCCACAGGAGGATGGCCCCACGTCACTTTCACTAGAATCATTTGGATAATTTCAGCCCTGGAATTGCCAATCTCTACAGAACTAAAAGGTAGCTGTTATCTTGAAAATTACTGCTTCATGACATCACAAGGTGGAACAGGGCATTCTGAGCTATAGAGATGTAGACAGACAAATAACGCAGGGTTACTCAAACTTGTGAGAATGAAACAAAACACAACTCCAGGTATGTTTTTGATGAGGTAGCAACATTATAACATGCCTTAAAGCTCACAAGAGTCAGTTTTGTGTAATACTGGAAGTTTAACCACTTTTTTTTTTTGGCCAGAACAATTTATTAGACATCTGTAGCATGAAATGAAGAGCGAGAGGTAGAGATATTTGGCAAATGGTTATCACCATATGTGCAAAACCTTAAACCACTACACCACCAGCGAGCAGCTTTAACCACCTTACTGCAAAACTGTGTCTGCAAATCAACACTCCCTGGTCTGCATCAAACATTCAGTGGAGTCAGTAGATATTTGAATCTGATTGGTTAAAGAATCACAACAGTGGACCAAGCTGAAAAATCAAACTTTAGTTACATCCGGATGAGAGAAAAGTGCAGACATCTTCCTTGTCCACAAATGCACAAGTGCGTACTGTTGTGGAATCTTGCAGCCCCTGCATAGGTTTAGCAAGGGCACCTCCTGCTCATTGAGATTTCTCTGTTGTTAACTCATCCAACTATTACAGAATTTGCCCTTTTTTAACCTTATCAATTTCCTTGGTCAACTTGTCTCAAAGAAGCGGTACACTGTGGTCTTCTCATTTTATCTCGGCCAGCATGTCTCCATGCTGTCCTTCTTCGCTCCTATTTGTGTTTGCTTTCCTTGTGAAGCCAAAGTGAGGCTTGAATAGCCAATACTAATGCACACTGAGTGTTCAAGTTCACTGGGTCCAGGACTGATGATAAATAAACCTCTCCTGCCTCCAGAGTCTAGACTCCAGGGTCTAGCTCTGTACAACTCTAGGACTCATTAGGACACTTCCCTTTTCCACGTTTAACACTTACATTTTGCACGTTTTTCACAAATTGTCGCTAAAATAGACTGAAGTATGTCTGTTGGTATTACCATAATTGTTTTGATTTGTTTGGGTTCTTCGGTACCTCAATGCTGTGACGTGATGGGTCGCCCACCACCTGCTGAGCCTAATCACACCAAAGAGCCCAAGATGGATTCTTGTGAGTTTGTGAACTCACAAATATCACAAGTCCAGCCCATCTTGCTGTACAAGGTTAATATTGTGGAACATTCCAAGTAAAGCAAAGCTCCATGGAGACAAGGAGGTGATGGACCTCTACTAGAAATATTATAACCAACTTTAAATATTAAAGCAACACTTCCAAAAGCAACCATCTTGAGAGATTCCCGCTGTACAGTTGGTCGGCTGGGGGACCAATCACATTGCAGCATTGAGGTTTGTGAACATGAAGCTCCCAAACAAACCAAAACAAACATGACGACACCGACAGGCATACTTCTATTTTAACATCAATACAGACTATTTAGTTTGTGAAAAACACGCAGAAGGTCAGAGCTTTGTGCATTTGTGAACAGAGAAGATGTCTGTGCTTTTCTCTCAACTGGATGGAGTAAAGTTTGATTTTTTGACATGTTCTGTTGTTGTGACACGTCGACCAGTCAGATTCAGTTATCATGTTAATAGTTATCAGTTATTCAGTTAATAGTTATCATGACATGTCACGTTTTCTGATCTCTTTCAGTGAGAGGCGTTCCAAACTGATAATGTGTAGAACTCAGTTCAGTGATACACATAATGAATAGAGTAAGGACACGTGTTTTTCTACATTTTCAGTACAATAAAAAAATAAAATAAAATAAAATAAAAAAAACATGCCTTTATTTTATTTGAACACAAATATAATTATCTGCAGTATTAGCAGTATGAGCAGAAAAGTTTTAGATGTTACATAATGTTAGCGTACATTCTTGAACATGCGTCGTCCTAGACCCCCATGAGGCTGGTCTGATGCTGAGTTTGCACAAGTGTGCTCAGATCATCTCTCTGTGAGTAAACCAACCCTCTCCTTCTGCTATATGAGCAATACACTCCAGGAATCTAACCCCACACCATATAGCAACACGGCAGAACTCTTATCCACTGTCCAATCATTTACTTTTGGTTTCTTATCAAGGGTAAACACTTGTATTCATGTGCACAAATGTTACTCTACAATAAGCAGTTATTATACCCTGTTCTTCTTGGCTTGGGCCCAGTTTAGGCCTGGTGTAGACTTTGGTCCTGGTTTAGTTTCAGCTTCAATAGTGGAATTTAGCAAAATAAATGTATAAAGTACTGCATTTAAGTATACAGTTTAGGTATCTGTGCATTACTTAAGTACATTTTAGTGCTGTGGATACTTTTTACTTCCTTCACTACATCTGAGAGCAGGTATCTACACTTTTGAACAGGACTGAAAAGTTTTTTGTTTTTTTTTATTATTGGTTGAGACCTGCTGAAAAGCCTGTGTGCTTATGTTTAACATATTCATAGTCTGAGGAAACAAACTGCTAGAAAAAAAATAAAAAATAAAATAAATTAATTTTATTCTCTTGAACAAAATTCAGCACAAATCTGTATTAAAATCACTACATTTGAAGCGTTATCAGATCTCAAAATCTGTGCAAAATAACTTCTAATACTTAAGTATATTGAAGTAGATATTTTACGTGATACTTTTACTTGTATCTATTTAATTTTATTTCTGCATTTAGTTTATTTATGGGACAGGGACATTGCACAATATGCAAGCTTGAATTTTTTTTTTGTTCCATTATTTGCACTTTTACTTAAACAACAAAATTTCTTCCACCACTGTTCAGCTTTAATCCTAGTTTAGTCCTAATTTTGTTTTTCTATTTGTCTAAGTGTGAAGCCCCAAGATACGTGTGCAATGTCAGCTGTTAATCAGGATTGACAAGCAAGTTATATAATTAAAATAGCTTTGGTTTATATATTAAAATGCAGCCAATTAAATGAGTCCTGATAATTAAACAAAAGTGGAATTTGTAAAAATAACTAGAAGGTTTAACTAACATGAAATTAGCATAATGCCCTTTTGAACTGCCCTACAAACCTTCTGCGGACAGGGGTTGAAAATTTGCACTTGAAACTATGCATGCAATGTAATTTCTAGGTCGATATCAAAAATACATGAATACATCAACTTATTTTTTTTATTTTTTTTTGGTTTCTATAAAATTCATATTAGCAGAAATTTAGATATATTAATACTGATTACCTTAAAGCCACTCCTTAGTCCTTCAAAACTGCGTGTACTCCTTATACTGCTCTTATTTTTACAGCCAAAACTAAAGTAAAAGAAATAGACCACTACAGGACCCACCTGCAGCGTCTCCAAGTCGCTTCTATCTCCAGATCCAAAAATAAGTCCCGTCCGGAGAAAGTTTAGGAGTTATAGCCAGCTCCCGTTTAGTCTGACCCCCTCCCCCACAGACCCAAACTCACCCGGGTTTAAATTAGACTTGTGCTTCTTTATTTTTTCACTCTTTAGCACGTGCGTCTGCCCCACCGTCCATTCCACAAACATCACAACAATGAGATTAACACGCCGCTGACC
This sequence comes from Paratrypauchen microcephalus, assembly GCA_036785185.1. Taxonomy (NCBI): domain Eukaryota; kingdom Metazoa; phylum Chordata; class Actinopteri; order Gobiiformes; family Gobiidae; genus Paratrypauchen; species Paratrypauchen microcephalus. The sequence continues at coordinate 1,140,050 of JAVJIX010000172.1, forward strand.
TGCTTTTTGTGCCCCGGGGTTCCAAGCGAGGAGGAGAGGAGGAGGAGGGGTGGACGAGGAGGAGGACAGGTGGAAAGGGGGGATGGGGGGGAGAAAGGGGGAGTGGGGTTACAATCCCGGGGATGTCTAAAGGGGTGTACAGTATTAACAGGGCCAGAGGGTTGATACTTTGCAGTGGCATCATGCTGACGGGGGAAGGGGGGGGCTCCCATAGTGACACGATGCACACATTAGTAAACACTGACAACAAAGTTTTAAGTTTGTGACTGTAATGTTATTTGAGAGGGACTTGTTTAACAGTACAAATCAGCTCACTAGTTCCAGCTCGTTCTTTCAGGTCAGACTTTGTTAAAACAAAGCTAACTTGAGTAACAGAGCTTCAGACAGAGCAGAGCCTTGAGTTTGCCTCACACCTCCAGGGAATGTTGATGACATCAGCTGCAAAGTATTGCTTGTGCACTTCACTACACACTAAATGGGACTGGCTAAGTTACATAACCTTACATGCTAAGATCATTTAACTGGGTGGGTTGCACATATCACAAATGACTTGAGCAGCTGTAGTAGTATTATGTTGGTATTAGGGGCAGATCCTGTGCCGGTGGCCTCTTCAGTCACCAGTAACCATGGGATCACATGTGTGCTGCATCTTTGAATGTCTTCAGTGTGTTAATGTTAATTGAAAAAAATCTGAAAACCACAAATCATATATAAAATAGGCTTTTCAGAAAACAAAACAAAACAAAACAAAAAAATAATTTCCCTAAGGCAGTTTCCTGCACAGATAACATATTGATGTAGAAAATATTAATTTACATATTAACATATTGTGAACATATTGTGATGGCTCAGATGGAGTGTTTGTCCACTGATCTGAAGGTTGGTGGTTCGAATCCTGCTCTTGACACTCTATACATTGGTAGAGCTGTCAGAACTACAGACTCACAGGTTGATGGTGTGATTACAGATGAACACTGTGTACCTGGGTGTTCACTTCAACAATAAACTGGACTGGTCCCACAACACTGACGCCCTGTACAAGAAGGGCCAAAATCGCCTCCACCTCCTGAGGAGACTGAGGTCCTTTGGAGTGTGCAGGCCTCTGCTCAAGAGTTTTCACGACTCTGTGGTGGCCTCTGCTCTCCTCTATGCTGTCGTCTGCTGGGCCCCGAGCAGCACAGAGCGGGACAGGAAAAGACTTAATAAGCTGGTCAGGAGGGCCAGCTCTGTCCTGGGCTGTCCTCTGGACTCTGTGGAGGAGGTGGCTGAGAGGAGGGTGCTGGCCAAATTCACGTCCATCATGGACGACACCTCCCACCCTCTGCACCGGACTGTAGAGAAGCTGAGCAGCTCCTTCAGCAGCCGACTGAGGCACCCCCAGTGCAAGAAGGAGCGCTACCGCAGATCCTTCATCCCCACCACCATCAGACTGTATAACTCTACTATATAGTCCAAATCTTATCTTTATGTCCTTGGGCAAGACACTTACCTCACCCCAATGTCTACGTACGCTGGAGTATGAATGTGTGTGAATGGGTGAGGTTCCTTGATGTAAAGTGCTTTGGGTGCCTTGAAGGTAGAAAAGTGCTGTATAAAAATGTGACCATTTAATTTAGTGGTGAAACATTTGCACTTGTTGCTTATTGAGATTATTGAGATTTAAACAGTACCTGTCGACCCTTGATCTTCTAGACATGGGCACATAGTGATCTTTGTTCACATTAGAGTTTGATTACTCCAGTTCATTCAGTCTACACAACTAATCCCCCCCTCCACACCACCTAACCCCACTCTAAGGAGCTAGCTATGGACATTTGAGATGCTACAGGCAGAAGGAAGAAGACCTTCCAGAGGAAATACTTTGAGGAAAAATTTCATCACCAACTGAAACACCGGAGCTGAGTAAGAACAAGGCCTTCCCCCGGACACTACTGAGATGCTGCAGGACACAAAGGAGGGACACTTTTATCCAGAAGTCCAGAAGTCCTCCTGTTAAAGTGCACCAAGACCTATGACTCAGATACAAAGGTGACTAAGAAGCGCAGTGTTGCTCCAGAAAATCTTTTATTTCCCCTTGGGGTCAATAACCTCTCCCCTCCACAGCAGTGACATCTTATTTATACCCCTCCAGCGTCTCCTATGGAGCCTGCATCTGAGCCCACTGTAAGTCTATCTGTTTATGCTCACATACACTCACTCTTTCCTCCCTTCCCCTCTCCACACACACACACACACACACACACACACACACACACACGCACACACACACACACACACACACACACACACACTCTCTCTCTCTCTGTCCCTTTTTCCTCTCTGCTCTTCTGTCCCCTCATCACCTCTTAACTAATTTTTCCTCCCTCCTCTTCTCTTTCCTCTCCCTCCCTCTTTCCTCTCCCTCCCCCACCTCTACTCCTTTCTTTTCTCTCCACCCTCCATCTCTCTCCTCTTTCCCTCTCTCTTCTCTCTTTTCTCTCCGCTCCCCCTTTCTACTCTTCTCTATTTTTCTTCCCCCTCTCCCTCCTCCCATGTTTCAGAACGAACCGGATCTCACTCCACACAGTACAGACGACAGTGAACGCACCGCAGCTCATGGCTATTTTTAAACCACACCTGTTAATGACATTAAAGCCCTCAGCCCCAAGGGAGAGGTGAGGAGAGGAAAGGGAGAGAGTGGGGGAGAGGGAAAGAGGAGAGAAAAGGGAGAGAGGAGGAGAGGGGGGAGCGTGGAAGATTGGGGAGAAAGGAGGGGAGGTCAGTATATAGGAGAGAGGTGAAGGAGAGGGAGATAGGAGAGGGGAGAGAAAGGGAAAGATAAGCTAGTACAGGGGAGAGAGCAAAGGGAAAAGAGCAGAAGGGAGAGAATGGAGGGAGAAGAGGGGAGAGGAAGGGGGTGTGGATGGAATTGAGAACTCAACAACTCTAAAATCAAGGGCTTCTGTTGGCTGCACTTCACATGAGACCTGTGGACAGACGAGTAAAGACCATTCGGACAGAGGGAGGGGGGACACACAGAGAGAGAGAGAGAGAGAGAGTGAGAGAAAGAAAGGGGAGGGAGATGGAGAGAGACGGGGAGAGAGAAGAAGAGATAGAGAGAGAAGGGGAAAGAGCAGAGAGAGAGAGAAAGAGAGAGAGACAGGATGGGAGAACGGGGAGGAGAGACAGAGAGAAGGAGACATAAAAAGAGACAGAAGCAATGTACCACAGATTAGTGTCTTTGTGGAGCCTAATTTAAAATAGTACGACATTCCAGTGCCTGAAGTGGCTTAGTGTTGGAGTTACAGCCCATATGTAGGATCACAAAGCTCTCATCAGTTCTTTTGCTCTCTTACTCCTCTCAACCCACAGCTGTGTGAGACCTGGGACCTTTACCAGGAACACACAAAACAGCTACTACAGAGTAGTTTGCATGTTTGTAACTAAGAAAACATAGGTCTTGATATAGTCCTGGTTTGAGCGCCGTTTTGTCCTAGGGTACTCTTGGTTTAGTTTTGGTCTAGTCCAGGATTACTTCCAGTTTAAGTCTCATTTTAGTGCTGTTGTAGACTTGGTTTGGTTCGGTAATCCTAGTTTAGTCCTTGTTTAATCCTAGTCTAGTCCTGGTTTAGTCTTGGGGGGCATTCCATCAATGCCTCTAAGCGCAAAGCCCGGCTAACTTTGATAAGCCACGCTAGTTTTAGAGGGAGTTTGGTTCCATGACTCTCGCTAACATTAATCCCCACTGAGTTACTGGGGCAACATAGGCCTCTGAGCTAGCCTGCTCCCGGGCAGGCTAACTATAGCCGTGTCCCAATTCTCAGTGTGCACAGTTTGGTGTGTGGTTTTAAGGGCACTCCAGAGTGCACTCCAGACTGTGCACTTGCACACTCCGGAGCCACCGACTGAATTTTCTCCTGTAGAAGAAGTAACGCGCCCAGATTTCCATGGACACGACTGTGGTTTTCAGGGTGCATTTTAAGTATGCATGGGACAAAAAAGAAATGGGACAGCAGTTGTCATGCTGGAAGTGATGGATGCGCCCTTAAAACCACACTCCGAACTGTGCACACTGCGAATTGGGACATGGTTTATCAGGTCTAATCAAGCGGTGTTGCAAAGAATACGTACCTGAAGTAAACAGAGTGTCAAACAAACAGTTCCACACACTTCCCGCCTGACTGTCTGTGTTGTCCGAAAACAAGGGTAAAAATATCAGAAAAAAAAAAATTACCTTACGTTCTTGGTTAGTTTTGGCGAATTTCCAGTAATTTAAGATATTCTTTTAAACCGTTGTCATCACGATATATTCAGATAAAAGAATTCCATAACATTTATGAAGAAAGCCTTTGGTTGAGTGGTTAAGTGCTGCATCTGGCATGTGGGAGTCCCGGGTTCGATTCTTACTGCTGACGGTTTTCATGCTTCAGTTATTTGTTATATTTTCACCAACTTACATTTGCCACACGTTACACAAATGTGAATGAATGCCATTTAACCTACAATTATTCATATCATCATAGAACTTATATCAGCTGGGCCTAACATCACTCTCACTTGACGACATTGACACTTTATATTTTATGTGACATCTCTATCAAAGAATACAGTTAAAGGTAAACCTTTACTTTCATGAAATCCTATTTATCAATTTCCGTCAATAGGCATAAAACAATAAAAGAGATTAGGTATGACATTCTGGTGTGAGGCCACTGCTGGAGGACTGCTGAGGGTCAAGCAAGGCACTGCTGGAGGAATGCTGAGGGTCAAGCAAGGCACTGCTGGAGGAATGCTGAGGAGGGTCCAAGTGTACGCCATCTTCAGTAACTAGAACACAAGCATACTATTAAAATATACAAATGCTTGGATCACAGCTGAGGCAAGCATTAGCCTAGAAAATACCTTGAATATACTCTTCACAAGAACTCGCAGGAAGGATCTTTGATGAGGTCCCTCCTTCATTTACCTCCACCAGTGGGCGACCCCGGTTTAGGGCCAGTGCCAGCTCCTCTGCAGGTGAAAGGTTTTGACCCACCTCCTGTGGCTTGGTAGCTACTATTTGCTTTAAATTAAATTAAGGTACCATTTCAACAGTATTACTAATTTCACTGAATAATAATATTAATATTAGCCTACTTACCACTCTGCAAAATGTTTTTATGCTTTGTCTTTACCTGCAAAACAGTCCTCTTTACATTATTAGCACCACTCCTGCTCAAAGACAAGATACCACAATTTAGCAAGAAGGTTCTGGGTTTGATCCCCGGGTCGCCCCTGTGTGTGTTCTGTGTGGAGTTTGCATGCATGGTCTGGGTTTGGTCGCCCGAGCCTTTCTGTGTGGAGTTTGCTGTTCTCCCCGTGTCTGGGTGGGTTTCCTCCGGGCACTTCGGTTTCCCCCATCAACCGAAAACATGCACCATAGGTAAAATCCTCCAGCTGAGGTCCTGACCAAACCGAAGCAAGAAGATCATGGAGATGGTCCCCGGGCGCAGTCATGTGCTGCCTCCAACCCATCCTAATAACAGGATGGGTTAAATGCAGAAAAGAATTTCCCCTGTGTGAGATCAATAAAGTCACTTCTTCTTCTAACAAACCTGTGTGACTAAAACAAAACACAACTCCAGGTATGTTTTTGAGAAGGTAACAATATTATCACGCGACTTAAAGCTCAATGTTGCACAATATAAGGCCTTTAAAGGAAAATTAACGTTTTTTTTACAATCTGAGCCTTCTTTCGGCAATAAAACAAGTAGTTTTACTCACCCATAGCAGTTTGGTGTCAATTGGAGCAGTATCGCAGAACTTATGTTGAGCCGTTCTGTTCTGCTAATGATCCCGTATCCGTTAGCGTGAGTGCTCGGGGCACTGATTTGCGGTGTCCAAATAACACAAACTTTAGCACTTTTCAAATCACAGAAGATCGCTGTGTCAGGGTAGACTTTTAGTGGATTCCAAAACGGCCTGAAACCCGATATCACAACAGAAAAGTAAAGTTCAGAGCGGTGTTAGCTTCTTTCGGACTAGCGGTGTTTACAAAACAGCTGAGTTCACGCATGCGCACTGTCCACTCTGATGACGTCATCAAATGAAACTATAGCTGGATATCGGGTTTCAGGCCGTTTTGGAATCCACTAAAAGTCTACCCTGACACAGCGATCTTCTGTGATTTGAAAAGTGCTAAAGTTTGTGTTATTTGGAGAGCGCAAAGTAATGCCCCGAGCATATGATACGAGCACTCATGTTAACGGATACGGGATCATTAGTAGAACAGAACGGCTCCAACATAACTTCGGCGATACTGCTCCAATTGACACCAAACTGCTATGGGTGAGTAAAACTACTTGTTTTATTGCCGAAAGAAGGCCCAGATTGTAAAAAAAAACGTTACTTTTCCTTTAAGACCTACATCATGAAAATTATTAAGACAATTAAAGCCATATTACACACATTATTATTTCATGTATGTACGTGTATGTGTGTGTGTTGATCAGACAGGCCATTGGTGCAGATTGGCAGCCTCGAGTTGACTCGTCTATCCCATGGCAACTGTGGCTACAATAGCTTACGACCACCAGGGGCATTGGACAGGGAGGGGGAGTGAAGAGTATGTGCAGGAAGGGGCCCTGCACAGACTGTAAGGTGTTGTTTTTTTTAAATCAAACATGTAGTGCAGTCCCACCAAGATGATAGTTTAGTCCTGGTTTAGTTCTGTGTTAGCGTTTGTACCGAAGGGCCAGAGTTTGGTGATACGGCCCTGACTACCAGTAAGTATCAGAGAGACTGGCTCACAATATAGAGGAGGCGGCCCATTGGTCCATCTTCCATGTAGACAGTGGACTAAACCAATCAGGATATAGTAGCTTAAGAGAGCGGTCCCACCCCTTTCTGAGCGCTGATCCCTGCCAGTTTCATAAGTGTTGAGCGAAACATGGAGAAGCGGTAGAAATGTGTGGGCTAAAAGATGAAGAAATCTCACTGTAGACGCTGCAAAAATGTTCTAAAATAACAGACATATTCTCTGGAGGGACTGCTGGAGCCTCCATGTCCTCTGCAGCCCAGGGTGAAGGTGGACAGGAGCACCCAGAAACTGTGGACAGGGAACTCGAGAGACAGAGTGACCAGGAAGTGTCGCACAGGCACAGCAGGTAAGCAGGTAGTGAGCAGGTAGTTAGCTAGTTAAATAATACCAGGACTATTTGGTGATGGACAGGCATGAAAATCGCTTACCTTTCGGAGAAATTCACTGTTTTGAAGCCAAAGCCAGGTGAACGTGAATCATGTAGATTTGATAAGAAAGTTTTGTGTGTGTGTGTGTGTGTGTGTGTGTTCAAGATTCATTTTAAATAAACCACTGAATGTGTGGTTACTGTGAGTTTGCTGGTGGTTTTTGGGAGCTGTGATTTTTCCTTTAAATGTTGCGCCATGGTTTTTTCCCTAGACCAGGCATGGGCAAACTATGGCCCGGGGGCCATATGCGGCCCGTTAAGCTTTTTAATCCAGCCAGCTGAACTTGAAGAAATTATATTAATAAACCTTGTTAATGTTTTAATGTTTTAATTTCCCTGCAATTCTGGCATTTTCCGACAGCTGGCGCATTGACCTTTCTTGAGGTGCGGCGTTTTGCTCCACATTTGAGCTTTACTCTTTGACCCCTCAGCCCTCCTGTAAAGATGAGAGGAGCTAAGAAAAGAAAAGTGGACAGAGAATGTCGAGTGTTTAATAAGGAGTGGACAAGTAAATATTTTTTCACTGAATACTTATCAGCTGCTGTGTGCCTGATATGCCAAGAGACGGTAGCGTTTTTTAAAGAATATAATATCAGCCGTCACTTTGCCACAAAACATGCTAACTATGCTAGCAAGCAGAGTCATTTCAATAAATAGCTAAATACTGTGGAACTTGAAAGATGGACATTTTGTTGTAATGCTTTTGTTCATTTTTAATTGAAATAAAGCACATGTTTTCTACATATCCCATGTTATTTTTTGCTCTTATGAGGTGGATTTCCAAAACACTAAATCCAGCTGCTCCTGGTCCGGCCCTTCTGTCAAATTTTACAACCATTTGTGGCCCACGAGTCAAAAAGTTTGCCCACCCCTGCCCTACACCAAGATGAAACAGTAGTAAAATACTTTGGGGAACACATACATAAATTAGTCTGTTGTGCTCCGCTAATTATGAGGGGCCGGTCTAAGCCAAAAATGCCAGGGCTGTTTTTTGTCCCTGTCCAGCCCTGGTATGAGTGCCTGAATAAGACCTTATATAGTGAAATATGTCATATGTTCATCTTACTATCAAATCTGCATTAAATGTGCGTTAATGTCTCCCTAGGTAAGAGTGTTCACACGTTTGATTCATCCGGTATTATGAGTCTGTCTACATCTCCAAAGATCAAAATCCTCTGTTCCACCTTGTGATGTCATGTAGTGGCAGTAAGCGCTACGTTTTTTTTAAATCTGAGCCTTCTTTCGGCAATAAAACAAGTAGTTTTACTCACCCATAGCAGTTTGGTGTCAATTGGAGCAGTATCGCAGATCTTATGTTGAGCCGTTCTGTTCTACTAATGATCCCGTATCCGTTAGCGTGAGTGCTCGGGGCATTACTTTGCGGTGTCCAAATAACACAAACTTCAGCACTTTTCAAATCACAGAAGATCGCTGTGTCAGGGTAGACTTTTAGTGGATTCCAAAACGGCCTGAAACCCGATATCCAGCTATAGTTTCATTTGATGACGTCATCAGAGAGGACAGTGCGCATGCGTGAACTCAGCTGTTTTGTAAGCACCGCTAGTCCGAAAGAAGCTAACACCGCTCTGAACTTTACTTTTCTGTTGTGATATCGGGTTTCAGGCCGTTTTGAAATCTACTAAAAGTCTACCCTGACACAGCGATCTTCTGTGATTTGAACAGTGCTAAAGTTTGTGTTATTTGGACACCGCAAATCAGTGCCCCGAGCACTCACGCTAACGGATACGGGATCATTAGTAGAACAGAACGGCTCAACATAAGTTCTGCGATACTGCTCCAATTGACACCAAACTGCTATGGGTGAGTAAAACTACTTGTTTTATTGCCGAAAGAAGGCTCAGATTGTAAAAAAACATTACTTTTCCTTTAAACAAAACACAACTCCAGGTCTGTTTGTGATGAGGAAACATAATAACAGATCAGAAAATAGCACGATACGGCCCCTTTAATTTTCCCATCTGAATACTGTTTTCTCTATTAAAAGACTGGGTGTTTCTCATCTGTATCTTGTTACACATTCTAGCACAAACCAAGTGCACAATCCCACTGTAACAACTTGTATGTTCCTCCTCCTCCCACTCGATCTCCGTACTGTACCAGAGGAACTACCGTATTTTCGTTGTCAAACTTCATCTCAAAACTGTAAAAACACGAAACCCAGGGCCTGCCTAATTAAAAGAGTTTCACAAATCATCGTCAGAGCAAACAGCGTGTCCCAGAGCGCCCCCTGTCTGCTTGCGTGTGGGCCTAATCAGGTTCATGTCTCACTGAGCTGTCAAAATCATTTCTCTACCGTCTTCTCAAAAAGATTGGAAATTTGAAGGAAAAATAATTAGGATTGATGAAGGTTTGACATTTTGCTTTGTTTTTAAAATGTACTTTGAAAACAGAATTGTAAAGTAATCACATACTTAAGTAAAGGTTGCCAGTTAAATAGTGTTCTTATGCCCCTTGGCAAGACACTATACATTAATAAGGTGTTATTGTGGAACATAAAAAAAAGGTTTTCATTGTACAGTTTTAGAATTTCCATCTACATAAAGAAGCCAGTCATAGTTTAGTTGGTTAAGGTGTTTGGTTCAGTTTTGTTGTTGTGTCCTTGGGCAAGACATTTATCATTAGTATCAAGGTGTTATTGAGAAACATCAAAAGTATACCAATTATGGATAAGATGACAAGGACTCATGAAGATGTTGTGAAAAATTCCTCTGCTTTGATTTGCAATATATTTTTAATCCTAATGAGGAGGCTAAAAACTATTTTTTCCACAAAAGAAAATCTGAATGGAAAAAATTAAAGGTGCACTAGGTAACTTTTCTGGTGTTGAATCCAGCACTACTTGTCTCCATGCCTGAATGTGTCTTCCATTTATTCAGTTACAATGTTTTTTTTTTAAATCACAAAAAGTTACCTGGAAAAACATGCATTCTGTAAGCAGGGACACCTCTCCACAGATCTGACCTGTAACTTAGCTTTGTGGCATCACCTGCTTGTCTCCACTGAGACTGTCATAAATCCAATGCCAAACTGTGCAACATTCTAAGAGAAACAATATCATCTCCATAGAGGCGGTTAAAGGAGAATTAACGTTGTTTTTTTTTTACAATCTGAGCCTTATTTCGGTAATAAAACAAGTTGTTTTACTCACCCATAGCACTTTGGTGTCATATGGAGCACTTCCAGAGATGTTTTAGATTTGCGATCTCCGTAATGTGAGTTCTCGGGTCACATGTTTGCGGTCTCCAAATAACACAAACTTTAGCACTTTTCAAATCATAGAAGCTCAATGTCTTAGTCTACGCTTTCGTTTGAGTCAAAAGTGGCCTGTAATCCGAGATTTAGCCATAGTTTCGAGTAGATGAGGCCAGTGCGGATGTGCGGAGTCAGTTTATTTCGCTCTCAGCTCCCGGGACCCAAACATGAAACGCAAAGCTGTAAATTATGGATAAATCTCGGATTACAGGCCACTTTTGACTCAAACGAAAGTGTAGACTAAGACATTGAGCTTCTATGATTTGAAAAGTGCTAAAGTTTGTGTTATTTGGAGACCGCACAGGGCATATATTATATGCCCCGAGAACTCGCATTACGGATATAAACATTTCTGGAAGTGCTCCATATGACACCAAAGTGCTATGGGTGAGTAAAACAACTTGTTTTATTACCAAAATAAGGCTCAGATTGTAAAAAACGTTAATTCTCCTTTCAGTTTAGTGTATATCTTCACCAAAGTTACATAATGCGTGAAAAGTCCCTCAGTCGTCCAGGTAGAATCCATGTCAATGATGTTGGGCTCGTAGTTTTTCTTAAAGTTACATAATGTACCTTTAAATATTTGCTACATAAAATCTGAATCTCATAGTTTTGGGATACAAGCTTTACAGTTCAGTTGGTTAAGTCGATTGCCCACTAACCAGAGGGTTGCAGGGTTAATAACTGGACTACTGTGAATCACAAAAACAGTTAAGGACATTTCTAATAATAATAATAATAATAATAATAATAATAATAATAATAATAATAATAATAATAATACATCACACACAATTTCATATATAACTTTATTGAATATATCTATATATGTATAATTATATGAATCTACTTTATACGAGTGTTTTTTGTCCAGTGGATCAGAATAATGTATTGCTTCCTGTTTGAGCCTGTTTTATACATTTTCGGTCTCATGTGGGAATTCACCAGTTTAACACCATCAGAAGTTTAAGCACTTATTACATTACAATGGCTTTTACTTTTAGTCATAATAATACTTCATAATATATTTCTATGAGTGCGTAGATTGCTGAAAAACCCATAGACCACTTCACAGTTAGGTCTTTTTATCTTAGAAACAAATGGACAATAATATCACAAATCACCACCAAAATAAATGGTAATATAAAGTCTATTGCCTACATATACATACACTACAGTCTCACATTAGAAAACACAGTATTTAGGCTACGTTGGTCATGAAAAAAAAAAAAGATAAAAACAAAAAAAAAACACATAAAACATTTGAGCAAACCTGGACAACGTGTGGAAACTAAAGTCAAATTGTGCAAATGTGAATACAAGAGAAAGTGCAAGAAGACCATTATGTCAGAGAAATAAAGTGCAATGGTTAAGAGACCTGGAATAACATGGATTCACTCTCTTTGGAAATGTTAATCATAGTTTTACAAGTGGAAGTTTGTGAAGAAAAGTTTAAAACAATAAGAAAAATCCCTATTCTAATCCCTCTATGTCAGCGATTTTATAAATTCAATTTAAACTGATAGAGAGTTCATTTAAAGGTCCCACACAAAACTGACCTTTGTGAGCTTTAAGAATGTTTTAGAACGTTACCTCCTCAAAAACATGCCTGGAATTGTTTCATTACTACATGACATCATAAGGTGGAACAGAGTGTTTTCTGTTTGAGAGAGAACTCTTCTTAAATATGCAGGGATTGTGCGTTTAACATGTTTGAATGAAACAAAGCACAGCTCCAGGTGTGTTTGTGATGAGGAAACAACATTATAACAGAGATTGGAAAATAGTTTAATATGAGCCCTTAAAAGTGGAACTAAACACTCGTGTTGATTCGACTGGGGACTAAAGTCAAACCAGTGAGGCCCGCTTTGGCGGACTCCCTCGTCCATCACATTTTTGAACTGAGTGAACTGTAATGTCAATTTTAATGTGTACATATTTGTTGTGCTGCATTGTCGCTGTATATGTCAAAGAAGCTCTGTGTGCGTGAAAATGTATTTCCCCTAGGGGACAATTTAAAAAAAAGTCTGAAGTCTAGAGTTGAAACACTGTTGCAGTTTTCATTTGGTGCGTTCTCACCAAACTTCAGCTGAACTGAACTGAACCAAGAGAAAATAAAATATACCCCTCGTCTGGCACTGCATCGCAAATAGTGTGGAAACGACAATGAAGTAAAATCTGTGCTAGCCCACTGACAAGAGGAAAGTCCCTACCTGATCTGTTACCTGTCAACAAAAGTTAAGATGTATCAGATTTGAGCAATGTCTGAATCTCACATTTGGATTTTGCAAATATACGGGACACTGGACCACCAGGCACAGCTGGTGAGGCTTCAGAGCAGGAGAAAGTAACTTCATGGATGTGACGCCTGCAGGATACATGTGGGCGACTAACCACGAAGTTATGACAGGTTTATTACCACTGTCCGGGAAATAAAGACTGTACTACAGTACATGACTGTACAGAACATCAGAGCATTATAACAGAATAAATCCATGTAAATGTTGTGAGGATCAGCCACATCTCTTTACTTTAGATCGTCTCTTTACATCTCTTTACTCCACTGTTTTTCGTATATATGAAATAACAGCGGCCATTAATTTCCTCCTCCCTATACACCTTGTCATGGCCCATTTCTCTTGTTTTGAGCGTCATCCTGGGGTTTATTTTGTTCATGCTAAGCACGCTACGAAAGATTGTTTATGAAAAAGTCTGCAATGGGCCAGACTGAGACCGGTTACCGTTCACATAACAAGCGAACCGCACTGGAGTGCTCTTAGAACCGTACCGATAGTCTGCACCAGATGAAACTGGACTGAACTCACAAGTGTTCCAAACTCCAGTCCGCTTGAAGAGGACCAAATAGTGTAGGTGTGAAAGCCCCTAAATCAGCTTTTTTACTGCTAAACTGCGTATATGGTGTGAATAGCATTGTCTACTGTCTAGGTAAATATAAACTAGCTAAATTCCCAACTTTTCGGTAAAAAAAATATAAAAATGGGTGCGTCCTGGCTCCACTGGCCTCTGTAACTTCAAGCACTATATGACACCACACAACACTGCCCTAACTACAGTTTGTAATTACAAACAGCTGGCGGCAGGGGCAGAGTTTTGTGGGGATAGCTGTTAGACGAATCACATTATATATATTTTTTTTTCATTTTTCATTTGTTTTTGTTTTGTTTTATTTTATGGCAGCCATAAACTCCATACACCGCAATATCCCATGTTATTGCAGGTCTAAACCACTATGAATACAGACAAAACATTTTCAAACATCAACTTCAAAAACAGAGTAAAGGTTGCCGGTTGTGTTCTGTAAATATGGCTGTAGCAACCTCAGCTGGGGGTAATGGACACTTTGAGAAAGGCATTAGTCCCATTGGAGGAGTCCTCTTTCTCCCCCAGAAAAACAAAAAACAAAACAAAAACAAAAACAAACAAAAACTAAAACAAAGGGAATCGAACCATCAACCACAACAAGGACATGATCTGACTCCAGTGCACATGCTGTCCACGTGACACCACTTAAAACAACCAACAAAAGCAAGGAAATGAAAGATATAAAATATAAAAATACCCTGCAATTACCAGTACAATTGTAGAAACAACAGCAACATGATAAGAATAAGATAATGAGATACCAATATTCAAGGTTTTACAATCTCAAGAGAACCCAAAACCATTTACAGACATGTATGTGCTTCTTGTAAAATCCACACTGCAAAAAGGTATCTAGATTCAGTTCATTTGAATTTAGAATTGTAATCTTAGTTTAAGTAGTAGTACTAGTAGCAGCAGGAGTAGCAGTACAAGTATTTGTAGTAGGAGTCACAGTAGTAGGTAGATAGTGGTAGTAGCAGTAGCACTAGTTGTAATCATAGTATTGTTAGTAGCAGGGCTCTCAAGTTTTGAGCGGGGTCGTGCGTGAGACTGCGTAATTTCCGAGGAGTGGGGGGGGGTTGAATTGCATGAGAAATGCCGTGTGAGCATGTGAACGCGTCGAATTGTCTCTCTCAATGCGTGAAACTTGAGAGCAAAGAGCAAACTTAAACTACAAAGCAACTAATGAGAGTTATATAAATGAAGTTATTACCTGATGGTTCTCAGTTTGTTTTATCATCACCGCAGTGTGTGCTTAGCAGCTGAAACTACACTCTACAGTCTGCCCAACAACAGAACAATCTATTTTCTGATTGGCTGATTTTTTTCGGGGGAGCGGGACGGGGAGGAGGGGGAGAGTTTTTTTTCGCTGAAAACGCGCGGTGCCTGCATAAACTGAGCCACACAGACCGATTTTCTGGGCACAAAAAAACAAAAACAAAAAAAAAAACAAAAACAAAAAAACAGCGTGAGAAATGCCATGTGTGGCGTGTGAGCGTGTGAATTGCTTACCTGGCCAGCCAAATGATATCTCTCTGTATTTCCTATACAGCGCGATACCATTTGGACACCCTCGCTCCACTCTCGCTCCTCCGGAGTCCGTTAAAAACGGACTCCGCGATTCTGATTTGTTCAAAGATGGTGACATCAGTGCACCTGCCTTTGCCCGCAAAGTCACTCTTCGGCAGCGGAAGTTCCTCCTCAGTTTTGAATCAAGATGGCGCAATCTCTGATTGGTTCACTTAGCTGTCTGTCTAAGCGCAACCGCAGCGCATTCTGGACCAAGCGTTACCAGACTCACCGCTGGAACAGCGATGAGTCATGGATTCTTCCAGGCAAGTGAATTGCGTGTGTCACACTCTCAATGCGTGAGACTTGAGTTAGTCGTAAGTAGTATTAGCAGCAGTAGTTTAGCAGCAGAAGTAGTACTAGGAGTCATAGAAGCAGCGGTAGCAGTAGTAACAGTAGAAGTAGCAGAAGCAGTAATAGCAGTTGTAACAGCTGTTGTAGTAGTAGTAGTAGTAGTAGTAGTGGTAGTAGTAGCACTAGCAGCAGTAGTAGTAGAAATACGAATTAACTAGTAAATTACATTTTCTTATCTCACAGTTTTTATTTTCTTCTATATCTTGAAACTAATTAGAAATGCCATACAACACCTAAAATCCCGGTGGACCATTTAAGGACCTGTATGTGTGTCCCCCCCCCCATGTACAGTGTATTCTTGCCCCAGTACAAAACTGTATAAGCTACTCTTGAGGTCAAAATACGTTGGCTGTGTACTGTCTGTATCTAATCATAATGCTAATAATAATAATTGTCAGATAATCAGGAAGCGCGCAGACGAACTCATTGTTTTTCATGTTTATAAGACGGTAAAAATCAAACACAGAGCCAGATCTACTCAAATAAAGATTAATATTCTGAATTCAAATCATGTACTTTAACAATTTTTCATTTCTAGATCCTCCTCTTGTGCAGTGTTTTCATTATTCTATTAGTTGAAATAGTATATATCTAGTTAAGTTAGCGCTGAAGACTGAAAAAGTTCCCCCACATGTACATCACATTTGATATGTTCAACACTAACCATTGGTCCATTATAAAGCTGGACTATTACTGTACACTATAATGTGCTTTCTGTCTCTACTCTCTAGTCGGATATACTCCATGTTTTGGGGTAAGTTTGTGAATGAATGTGTAGCTCCGCCCCCTGAGTGTAAACTGAATTGCCCCGTTCCTGTCGCCCGCGGTAACAGCCCTTTGTGGAGCACTTGCTGTAGACTGTCCCATGAGCCTTTGGGACCAGAACACATAATAATGTGACGTTTTTTTTTGTTTTTTTTTATAATGACGTTTAAAGGACACATATTAAAGGCGTACTGCATAACTTTTCTAGTGGAAGGTCCACCACCAGCTTGTTTCCATGGAAATGTTGTTTCTTTGTCTAGAATGTTCCACAGTATAGATTAAACCTATCAAATCTATCACAAGGGAGACAAGCAGGTTACAGCACTGCACTACATTACAATTCAGATCTGTGGAGAGTTGGCCCTATTCACAGACGGAATCATTGTATTTTGGAGCAATAGAAACATGCTAGATGGAAAATGTTTAAAGTCATGCTATGGAACATTTCAGGCAAAGCAATCACATCTCCATGGAGACGAGCAGGTGGCAGATCGTTCGCCAGAAAAGTTACGGAGTGCACCTTTAAGCTTTTAACCATGTCATCAAAACCTGTCTTTTTAGTTTTCAATATCCTTTGCCTCAGAAAACAATTGCTCTTTTTGAATCCATCATCACCAGACTCCTTCTAACTATTTCTGCCGACAATTCATGCTCATTCCCTCTGCATGCTTATGTTAACATATTGGGGTATGTCGCTTAATAGCTAGTTAATTTTTCCCCCTCATGGTTATTCCCTCTGCTGCCTGAAGATGGTGAGCTAACACCAGATTCCAGTATAGGGAGCGTTGAAGCTGGGAACTGTTGTGTGGTTTTCTATACGGTCATTATTTTAAGTTACACACCATGAAATACCAAGGCAAAGATACTCAAGAGCATGTTTAAGGGCCAAACGCAGTACAAATAATTCATACTATTTGCCCTTTTGGTATGATAGTGCACCTGTTTAAGGGCACAAGGACTCCCCCTGCTGGTCTGCTGAGAGTAAAGCAGTCGTAGATAGACTGTTAGTTAGTTTTGCGTGAAGAGTCCCTCAGTCGTCCAGGTAGAATCCATGATAAAAGAAGAAATTCAATTTGTCAACTGGACAAAGTTTGTTTGGTCGAAAACGTTTCGCCGCTCATCCGAGAGGCTTCGTCAGTTCTGGTTAGAGTGCTGGTAAGACACTTGCTTATATCTCACTGCAGGGAGGAGCTAACTAGCTGACTACTTTCCGAAAATATCTCGCCAAATGAATGGCCCGTGGTTTCTAGGTGAAGATGTACGGCAGATGACGGTCCACCACACAGTGTACCAGCACAAACGGGCGTGCCAGAGTGGACCGTCATCTGCCGTACATCTTCACCTAGAAGCCACGGGCCATTAATTTGAGGACAGTGAGGTTCAGATCTTGGCTAGGGAAAAGAATTGGTTTGAGAGGGGAGTTAAAGAGGAGATTTTTGTCAAAAAGGAGAATCCCTCTTTGAACAGAAATGGTGGAGTCAGACATAATTTGTCTCCCATTTATAATTCCATTCTTAAACCCAGATCAAACAAACAAAAGACACAATAGGGCTAGCCAGGTCAGGGCCAGAGGTGTGAAAAACAGTCGTGTAGGGATGAATAGGTATGGTAATCTAGACGCCAGAGAAACAAAAGACAGAAACCAATAGGCGAGATAGTTTCGGAAAGTAGTTAGCTAGTTAGCTCCTCCCTGCAGCGAGATATAAGCAAGTGTCTTACCAGCATTCTTATTAGAGCTGACGAAGCCTCTCGGATGAGCGGCGAAACGTTTTCGACCAAACAAACTTTGTCCAGTTGACAAATTGCATTTCTTCTTTTATCGTTGGTTAGTTTTGTTGTAAGGGCAGTTTGCGTTCTGAAATGAAACGATCACAGTGAGTTTGATATGGGTGACTGTATTGGAAAAACAAGTCAATAAGTCAACTTATTCTGTGAATCCAGTATATTTTCATTTTTGTGGTTATTTTCTTTGGCATTTTCAGTCAGATTACAATTACCGTTCAATTGCCAACAAATACAGAAACTGACCTCGAGGTTGAAGCAGGGCTAGTTAGGAGTTGTGTGTTTGTGATTATAGATGCCTATGCTGTAGGTACGGCAGGCTCAAAGGACAGTCACAGTCTGAGTGTTTATCCACACATTTCCCTTAGAAGTATTCCTTTACAAACAGCAAGTCAGTCACCAGAAACTTTCTCTTTTTATAACAATATAGTCAAATCATTCAGTTTAGTTTTAGTGTAGGCGTATTTGACACAATGTCGATCAAATTTAGTCAACAGTCAACATAAGCTATTTTAAAATGTCACTCTACTTCTGGACCTTCTTCTACATGTTCTAAGCATCAGATTTTGTTCATATATTTGTTTATAATCTGGGACAAGGCTCTACAAAAGGGCTTTCATTCAAACTATTTCACTTGGAGCTTAAATCTTATACTTATATTGTAGACATTAATTCTACCAGTCAAAAGTTTGGACACACCATCTGATTCAATGTTGTTTTTCTTTATGTTTACTACTTTCTACATTTTATATACTGTACATAAGGAAGACATCAAATATATGAAGCAAGATATGTGGAAGTATGAAGAAAAAAGTTAAATAACACAACTAAATTTGAAAAAAAGTATTTTATATTCAAATTCCTCAAGAAGCCACCCTTTGCTTTGACAGAGCTTCAAACCCTTCTCTCAGTGAGTTTTACAATGAAGTCTCCTGAAATGGTTTTCACCCTAAGTTGAAAACAGTGATAAAAGAAAAGTGTAGCTCTTTTCCAAAATCTAAAACAACATTTGAGTTATTTTGAGATAATTTTTTGTTTACTTCATTCCACATGTGTTCATCCATAGTTCCGATGCCTTCAGTGAGAATCTACAATAAATATTAATACAATCCCCTCCTTGAGCTGCTATCTTAACGTGGTGGAGGGGTTTGAGTGCCCGAATGATCCCGGGAGCTATGTTGTCGGGGGCTTTATGCCCCTGGTAGGGTCACCCAAGGCAAACAGGTCCTGGGGGATGGGTCAGACCAAGAGTGGTTCACAAGCCCTTTATGACGAGTAATAGATGGAGGCCAGTTACGTCGCCTGGATTGGCGTCACCGGGGCCCCACCCTGGAGCCAGGCCTGGGGTGGGTGCACGCCAATGAGCGCCTGGTGGCCAGGCCTTCCCCCATGGGGCCCAGCCAGGCTCAGCCCGAAGGAGCGACGTGGGGCCGTCCTCCCGTGGACCCACCACCCACAGGAGGATCCATAAGGGGCCATAATGGAATGTCACCTTGCTGGGGGGGAAGGAGCCTGAGCTTGTGCGGGAGGTTGAGCGCTATCGACTAGATAGAGTCGGCCACGCCTCCACTCACAGCTTGGGCTCTGGAACCCAACTCCTTGAAGGGGGCTGGACTCTCGATTTCTCTGACGTTGCCCGCGGGGAACGGCGGCGGGCTAGTGTGGGCCTGCTCATTGCCCCACGGCTCAGCCGCTGTGTGTTGGAGTTCATCCCGGTGAATGAGAGGGTCGCGTCCCTGCGCCTTCGGGTCGGGGAAAGGTCTCTCACTGTTGTGTCAGCCTACGGGCCGAACAGCAGTGCAGAGTACCCGGCCTTCTTGGAGTGCCTGGGAGGGATACTGGACAGTGCACCGACCGGGGACTCCTTTGTTCTCCTGGGGGACTTCAACGCCCACGTGGGCAATGACAGTGACAACTAGAGAGGGGTGATTGGGAGGAACGGCCTCCCTGATCTGAACCCGAGTGGTGTTCTGTTATTGGACTTCTGTGCTAGCCACAGTTTGTCCATAACGAACACCATGTTCGAGCACAAGGATGTCCACCAGTGCATGTGGCACCAGGACACCCTAGGACGGAGGTTGATGATCGATTTTATTGTCATGTCATCTGACCTTCGGCCACGTGTCTTGGACACTCGGGTGAAGAGAGGGGCAGAGCTGTCAACTGATCACCACCTGGTTGTGAGTTGGGTCCGCTGGCAGGGGAGGAAGATGGAAAGACCTGGCAGGCCCAAGCGCATAGTGAGGGTCTGTTGGGAACGTCTGGCAGATCCCTCTGTCAGGGGCACCTTCAACTTGCACCAATCCGGGAGAAGCTCTCCCGGATTCCGGGGGAGGATTCCGGGGGAGACTGGGGACATAGAGTCCGAATGGGCTCTCTTCTCGGCCTCTATTGTCGATGCGGCCACCTGTAGCTGTGGTCGTAAGGTCTTTGGTGCCTGTCGTGGCAGCAATCCCCGAACTCGGTGGTGGACACCAGAAGTAAGGCTGAAGAAGGAGTCTTATCGGGCCTTGTTGGCTCGTGGGACTCCGGAGGCAGCCGATGGATACCGGTGGGCCAAGCGTGCTGCAGCCCGGGCCGTCACAGAGGCAACAACTCGGGGTTGGGAGGAGTTCAGAGAGGCCATGGAGGAGGACTATCGGACGGCCTCAAAGAAATTCTGGCAAACCGTCTGGCGCTTCAGGAGGGGGAAGCAGTGCTTCACCAACACTGTATACGGTGTGGGTGGAGAGCTGTTGATCTCGACTGGGGATGTTATCGGACGGTGGAAGGAATACTTTGAGGATCTCCTCAATCCCGCCATCATCTCTTCCAAGGAGGAAGCAGAGGCTGGCGGACTCATTCATCCCCCTGGTTGAAGTTACTGAGGTGGTTGGAAAGCTCCTCGGTGGCAAGGCCCCGGGGGTGGATGAGGTCCGTCCTGAGTATCTCAAGTCGCTGGATGTTGTAGGGCTGTCTTGGCTGACACATCTCTGCAACATCGCGTGGCGGTCGGGGACAGTACCTCTGGACTGGCAGACCGGGGTGGTGGTCCCTCTGTTTAAGAAGGGGGACCGGAGGGTGTGTTTTAACTATTGGGGAATCACACTCCTCAGCCTTCCGGGTAAGGTCTATTCCAGGGTGGTGGAGAGGAGAATTCAACCGATAGTCAAACCTCGGAATCAGGAGGAGCAGGGTGGTTTTCGTCCCGGCCGGGGAACACTGGACCAGCTCTATACTCTCCAACAGGTGCTCGAGGGTGCATGAGAGTTTGCCCAACCAGTCCACATGCGCTTTGTGGATCTGGAGAAGGCATTTGACCGTGTACCTCGTGGGGTCCTGTGGAGAGTGCTCTGGGAGTACGGGGTTCGGGGCCCTTTGATAAAGGCTGTTCGGTCCCTGTATGACCGGAGCAGGAGCTGTGTTCGCATTGCCGGTAGTAAGTCAGACCTGTTCCCGGTGCATGTTGGACTCCGCCAGGGCTGCCCTTTGTCACCGGTTCTGTTCATTATATTTATGGACAGAATTTCTAGGCGTAGTCAGGGGCCGGAGGGGATCCGGTTTGGGAACCACAGGATCTCATCTCTGCTGTTTGCAGATGATGTTGTCCTGATGGCTTCATCAAACCGGGACCTCCAATGTGCACTGGGGCGGTTTGCAGCCGAGTGTGAAGCGGCTGGGATGAGGATCAGCTCTTCCAAATCCGAGGCCATGGTTCTCGACCGGAAAAAGGTGGCTTGCCCTCTCCAGGTGGGTGGAGAGTCCTTGTCTCAGGTGGAGGAGTTCAAGTATTTCGGGGTCTTGTTCGCGAGTGAGGGGAGAATGGAGCATGAGATTGACAGGCGGATCGGTGCAGCGTCGGCAGTGATGCGGTCACTGTACCAGACCATTGTGGTGAAGAGGGAGCTGAGCCAAAAGACGAAGCTCTCAATTTACCGGTCAATCTACGTTCCTACCCTCACCTATGGTCATGAGCTCTGGGTAATGATCGAAAGGACAAGATCGCGGAAACAAGCGGCCGAAATGAGTTTCCTCCACAGAGTGGCTGGGCGCACCCTTAGAGATAGGGTGAGGAGCTCAGTCACACGGGAGGGGCTCGGAGTAGAGCCGCTGCTTCTCCACGTTGAGAGGAGCCAGCTGAGGCATCTGTTCCGGATGCCTCCTGGACGCCTCCCTCGGGAGGTGTTCTGGGCATGTCCCACCGGAAGGAGGCCCCGGGAAAGACCCAGGACACGCTGGAGGGACTATGTCTCCCTGTTGGCCTGGGAACACCTTGGGGTCCCCCCGGAGGAGCTGGAGGAAGTGTCCGGGGTGAAGGAAGCCTGAGAGTCCCTGCTTAGACTGTTACCCCCGCGACCCGGCCCCAGATAAGCGGAGTAAGATGGATGGATGAATGGATGGACAATCTACAATAAATACAATAAAAATAATCATGGAAATAAAGAAGAAACATACATGAAAAAGTGTGTTCAAGCTTTTGACTGGTAGTGCAGTTCAAATTTTTGTTGTCAGTACTTCATGTAAAACTCCAAACTATGGCTTTCTTTGTAATTCTCCCTCTATATCTATCCTCTAGTCCCTGGTGACTGCCTTGGCCCCTCTCCTTTAAACTGGGGTGGTCTTCCTGTTGAGTGTATCCGAGTTGCTGTCACGATCCCGTTTAGCCGTGAGCCGATCCAGCGTTCCGACATTGCCGCGGTCTCTCTCCATGGTCGCCGTGGAAACTGGAGGCTGCTGAGTGGTCCCGGAGGTCGCCGTGGATGTGTTGAGCGGCGTCGTGTTCTGAGCTGCAGCCGTCGCTAGGTTCGACTTGGAATGGGAAGGAAGAGTCCCGCTGTTTATGGCTCCTCCCCCTCCTCCTCCTCCAGCACTGCCTCCGGTCGAATCTTTGGGGAAGTAGTTGTGGAGTTGGTACAGCGTCGCCCTGTCAACCGTGCCGTAAAGCGGGGGAGCGCCTAGTTTGGAGTCCCGAGATAGAGTATACATGGAAATATCTCCTCCGCTTCCTGCGCTGGAGCTGTGGTGCGGATTGGGTAGGGTCGCAACTGAAAATGGCGGAGCGGACGGAGGCAGATTGAATGATTTTGAAGCTCCAATCGGTGAATTTTCTTGGGAACGTGGAGGATCAGTAGAGCGGGAGCTGGATCTGGAGCGCCGCCTGAACCGGTAGCTGGGGAGGCGGAGGACAGCATGGGTGGTGCTTTTAAATAGGTCCGTGCGAGATCGACAGCGGAGTTCCTTGTTCTTCTCGATGTAAATGTTGACGGCTAGGACTCCAACCATCTCGGCCAAGATGAAGGAGAGACCGCCGAAGTAGAAGGACCAGCCGTAAGAGTAGTGCCACTTTTTGTCTTCGTCTTTTTTGGGAGAGATGTCACTCAGGGCGGCCGAGATGTACACGATGACGCCAATGATGTTACTCAGACCTGGAATTAAAAAAAAAAAAAACATAAATTAAATAGACAGCCTGAACCCTATTGATACTTTGCAGCTAATGACATCAATATTCCCTGGGCGTGTGATACTAACTGAAAGCGCTACTCAAGATCTGTTACACAAATTAGACTTAATCTGATCTTTATTTGAACACAATTTGAGCAGAAAGGACTGATTTGGTTGGAACTACAGGTAGTTGTAGTTTGTGCTGTTAAACAAGTCTCTCATACATAAAATTAGTCAGCAAGCTAGTTAACTTGTTTTTCAGTCACTCTCACCTTTTTGTTGAAAATCAAACTCCTAAACAGGATCAAGATCACTCGTATTGATCACAGGCTCCTGAAAATGTGCTGTTTTTTCTTGAGTTTTCAGACAATCCTAAAACTTTTTTTGGCTATGTTTGCAAATGTGTGCATGATGTGGGAAGAACGTACTCCCACAGGGGACCCTATTCCGGTGACTTCTTGCTGTGAGGCGAGAGCACTAACCACTTTGCCACAGTGCCACCCACATTCAACCATAGAGATACACTATATTGCCAAACATATTCACTCACCCATCCAAATAATCAAAATCAGGTGTTCCACTCACTTCCATGGCCACAGGTGTATAAAATCAAGCTCCTGTTTCTACAAACATTTGTGAAAGAATGGGTCACTCTCAGGAGCTCAATGAATTCCATTGTGGTACTGTGATAGGATGCCACAAGACCAGTCGTGAAATTTCCTTGCTCCTAAATATTCCACAGTCATCTGTCAGTGGTATTATAACAAAGTGGAAGCAATTAGGAATGACAGCAACTCAGTCACAAAGTAGTAGGCCACATAAACTGACGGGGCGAGGTCAGTGGATGCTGAGGCAAGTTGTCACCAACTTTCTGCAGAGTCAATCGCTACAGACCTCCAAACTTCATGTGGCCTTCAGATTAGTTAAAGAACAGTACGTAAGGAGCTTCATGGAATGGGTTTCCATGGCAGAGCAGCTGAATCCAAGCCAAACATCACCAAGTGCTTCAGCATACCAAGTGATTTTGGACAATTCCATGCTCCCAACTTTGTGGGAACAGTTTGGAAATGGCCCCTTCCTCTTCCAAAATGACTGTGCACCAGTGCACAAACAAGGTTCATAAAGACATGGATGAGAGAGTTTGGTGAGGATGAACTTGACTGGCCTGCACAGATTCCTGACCTCAACCCAATAGAACACCTTTGGGATAAATTAGAGCGGAGAATGAGAGCCAGGCCTTCTCGTCCAACATCAGTGTGTGACCTCACAAATGCGCGCTTCTGAAAGAGTGGTCAAAATTCACATAAACACACTCCTAAACCTTGTGGATAACTTTCCCAGAAGATAACAGGAGAAGTTCAATTTGTCAACTGGACCAAGTTTGTTTGGTTGAAAACGTTTCGCCGCTCATCCGAGAGGCTTCGTCAGCTCTAATAAGAATACTGGTAAGACACTTGCTTATATCTTGCTGTAGGGAGGAGCTACCTAGCTAACTACTTTCCGGAACTATCTCATTGGTTTCGGTCTTTTGTTTCTCTGGCGTCTAGCTTAACGATCCCTATTCATCCCTACACGCCTGCTTTTTCACACCTCTGGCCCTGACCTGGCTAACCCTATTGTTTCCCTGTTTGTTTGATCTAGGCTTAATAATGGAATTGTAGATGGGATGCAAATTATATCTTACGCCACCATTTCTGTTCAGAGAAGGATTCTCTTTTTTGACAAAAATAACCTCTTTAACTCCTCTCAAACCAATTCTTTTCCCTGGCTAAGATCTGAACCTCACTGTCCTCAAAAGAATGTCCCGTGGCTTCTAGGTGAAGATATACGGCAGAAGACGGTCCACTCTGGCACGCCCTTCTGTGTTGGTACATCCTCTTGTGAAGTGGCTGCTTGGTTTCTCCAATATAGCGCTCACTGCAGTCTTCACTACACTGAATAGTAGACCACATTGCTTTGTTTGTGGCTCGGTGTTTTGTCCTTTGGGTGGACGAGTTTTTGTCTTAAAGTGTTTGTGGGTTTGAAATAAACTGGGATTTCATATTGTCTGAAAATCCTCTGTAGTTTTTCCGACACGCCGGCCAGGTACGGAATCGCTACCCCTTTCCTCCTGGGTTCGGATTCTCTATTATCTTGTTTCTTGCCCTTGTCTCTCTTGGTTTTGTTAACAGCCCATTTGGGATAACCACAAACAGAGAGGGCTTCCTGCACATGTTGTTCTTCTTTTTCCTTACCCTCTGTGCTTGTGGGAACCACTTGGGCCCTGTGTTGTAATGTCCGAATAACTCCCAGTTTGTGCTGCAGTGGGTGGTGTGAATCAAAGCAGGTATTGGTCTGTGTGTGTGGGCTTCCTGAAGACTTCTACTTGGAGTCCCCGGTCTCCTCCTATCGTTACTGCACAATCTAAGAACGCCAATGTGTTATCCTTGGCATCTTCACGGGTGAATTTGATATTAGGATCTACAGAATTGATATGTGCAGTAAAAGGTTCCAAATCTTGAATTTTGATTTTTGTAAAATTATCATCAACATAACGAAACCAGTGTGTGGGAGGAGTGCCTGGATATGAGGCTAAGGCACTCTGTTCAAATTGTTCCATGTATAAATTAGCCATGATAGGGGAGACCGGTGAGCCCATCGCACAGCCATGAATTTGCCTGTAGAAGTTCCCTCTGAACTGGAAATAGGTGGTATTTAGACAAATTTCCAGCAGTTGGCAGATTTGGTCAGGAGAAAGTTTGGTTCTCTCTTCTAGCTTGGAATCCTGTAGTAAACTCCTTCTCGCTGCTTCGACCGCTACAGCTGTGGGGATACAAGTGAAAAGAGAGGTTACATCAAGGAAACCATTGTCTCATCCTGACCAAACTGGAGAGACTTAACTTTGTTCACAAATTCAGCAGTGTTCTCAATGTGATGCTCCGTGTTACCCACCAATGGAGCCAAGATGGTTTTTAGGTGTTTGGCCAAATTATATGTGATAGAGTCAACACTACACACAATGGGTCTGAGTGGTACTCCTTGTTTGTGAATCTTCGGGAGGCCATAGATGCACGGGATAGCATCACCAGGGTACAGTCTGTAATACAGTTGTAGATCAATGACTTCTTCTTTCCTCAACTTCTGTAAGAAATCAATGATCTTCTTTTTGTACCCATTGGTGGGGTCCCGTTTCAGTACTTCGTATGTTGTCGTGTCACTGAGTAGGCTGTTCACCTTAGCCTCATAATCAGCTGCGTCCAAGATCACCGTGCATCTCCCTTTGTCTGCAGGCAGGATTTGGATGCTCTGGTCCCACCAGACCAGAGCATCCAAATCCTGCCTGCAGACAAAGGGAGATGCACGGTGATCTTGGACGCAGCTGATTATGAGGCTAAGGTGAACAGCCTACTCAGTGACACGACAACATACGAAGTACTGAAACGGGACCCCACCAATGGGTACAAAAAGAAGATCATTGATTTCTTACAGAAGTTGAGGAAAGAAGAAGTCATTGATCTACAACTGTATTACAGACTGTACCCTGGTGATGCTATCCCGTGCATCTATGGCCTCCCGAAGATTCACAAACAAGGAGTACCACTCAGACCCATTGTGTGTAGTGTTGACTCTATCACATATAATTTGGCCAAACACCTAAAAACCATCTTGGCTCCATTGGTGGGTAACACGGAGCATCACATTGAGAACACTGCTGAATTTGTGAACAAAGTTAAGTCTCTCCAGTTTGGTCAGGATGAGACAATGGTTTCCTTTGATGTAACCTCTCTTTTCACTTGTATCCCCACAGCTGTAGCGGTCGAAGCAGCGAGAAGGAGTTTACTACAGGATTCCAAGCTAGAAGAGAGAACCAAACTTTCTCCTGACCAAATCTGCCAACTGCTGGAAATTTGTCTAAATACCACCTATTTCCAGTTCAGAGGGAACTCTACAGGCAAATTCATGGCTGTGCGATGGGCTCACCGGTCTCCCTATCATGGCTAATTTATACATGGAACAATTTGAACAGAGTGCCTTAGCCTCATATCCAGGCACTCCTCCCACACACTGGTTTCGTTATGTTGATGATAATTTTACAAAAATCAAAATTCAAGATTTGGAACCTTTTACTGCACATATCAATTCTGTAGATCCTAATATCAAATTCACCCGTGAAGATGCCAAGGATAACACATTGGCGTTCTTAGATTGTGCAGTAACGATAGGAGGAGACCGGGGACTCCAAGTAGAAGTCTTCAGGAAGCCCACACACACAGACCAATACCTGCTTTTGATTCACACCACCCACTGCAGCACAAACTGGGAGTTATTCGGACATTACAACACAGGGCCCAAGTGGTTCCCACAAGCACAGAGGGTAAGGAAAAAGAAGAACAACATGTGCAGGAAGCCCTCTCTGTTTGTGGTTATCCCAAATGGGCTGTTAACAAAACCAAGAGAGACAAGGGCAAGAAACAAGATAATAGAGAATCCGAACCCAGGAGGAAAGGGGTAGCGATTCCGTACCTGGCCGGCGTGTCGGAAAAACTACAGAGGATTTTCAGACAATATGAAATCCCAGTTTATTTCAAACCCACAAACACTTTAAGACAAAAACTCGTCCACCCAAAGGACAAAACACCGAGCCACAAACAAAGCAATGTGGTCTACTCCATTCAGTGTAGTGAAGACTGCAGTGAGCGCTATATTGGAGAAACCAAGCAGCCACTTCACAAGAGGATGTACCAACACAGAAGGGCGTGCCAGAGTGGACCGTCTTCTGCCGTATATCTTCACCTAGAAGCCACGGGACATTCTTTTGAGGACAGTGAGGTTCAGATCTTAGCCAGGGAAAAGAATTGGTTTGAGAGGGAGTTAAAGAGGCTATTTTTGTCAAAAAAGAGAATCCTTCTCTGAACAGAAATGGTGGCGTAAGATATAATTTGCATCCCATCTACAATTCCATTATTAAGCCTAGATCAAACAAACAGGGAAACAATAGGGTTAGCCAGGTCAGGGCCAGAGGTGTGAAAAAGCAGGCGTGTAGGGATGAATAGGGATCGTTAAGCTAGACGCCAGAGAAACAAAAGACCGAAACCAATGAGATAGTTCCGGAAAGTAGTTAGCTAGGTAGCTCCTCCCTACAGCAAGATATAAGCAAGTGTCTTACCAGTATTCTTATTAGAGCTGACGAAGCCTCTCGGATGAGCGGCGAAACGTTTTCAACCAAACAAACTTGGTCCAGTTGACAAATTGAACTTCTCCTGTTATCATGGATTCTACCTGGACGACTGAGGGACTCTTCACGCATTTCCCAGAAGAGTTGAAGCTTTTATATTTGCAAAGGGTGGACCTACATCATATTAAACCCTATGGATTAACAATGGGATGTCACAAACCAAGGCAGGTGAGTGAATCGTTTTGCCAATATAGTGTACATGTAGAACATCCCCAGTAGGATGCCACTACAAAGTACATTTGTCCAAAGCAATGATGTTCAGGTAGGGCTGCAAGATCTATTGTGTGACACATTTTGAAATGCCACATTTAGCAGAGGCAAAGGCTGGATTTACTACAATTGGGTAATATAATGTCTTCTGCAAAAACATGAAATTTGATTTTTAATATGTGCGCTGTGAACAAAATCTTTAATTTGAATGATAAAATCACAATACGAATTTTATTTTATACATATATAAGCCGCACCTGTCTATAAGCCGCAGGTGTCCACATCTTCAAGAAGTTTTGAAGTTCAGAGCATCTGCTTGTATTGCCTCTGAAAGCTTTTGTCATCTTTTTGCATTGAGTCAGTTTGTCACGCTGCTGTCACCAACATCTCACCATCAACTCATCGATGCCAAGCTCACGTGCAGCAGCTCTATCTCCTTCTTCGACAGCCAGATTGATTGCCTTTAACATATGCATTTCTTCTGTTTTCCATGAGGAAATGGTGTGGATGAAGTGCAAAATAACTGTTCAAAACAAAATCAAACTAGCATCGTCCTCAGCGCGTCCTCTCTTCACCTGACTGTCTCGCTTTTGCACCCGTCACTTCACGTTCTACTGCACATGTCTGCTGCAGAAAGAGCCGCTGTCCTGTCTGGGATCATGTCGGTGTCTGGGATCATGTCAGTGTCTGGGATCATGTCGGTGTCTGGGATCATGTCGGTGTCTGGGATCATGTCGGTGTCTGGGATCATGTCAGTGTCTGGGATCATGTCGGTGTCTGGGATCATGTTAGTGTCTGGGATCATGTCGGTGTCTGGGATCACGTCGGTGTCTGAGATCATGTTAGTGTCTCGTAGAATTTCAGCAGATTTCAGGCTTTCCCGAGTGGTCGGGTCTGGTTGTATCAATCAGGTATGTGCGGATGTTCGGCTACTGAAATTTGAGACGTTCCTTTTCGTTGTTTATGCACTCACCTGCATTTAACATATACGGGTCATTAAGACGTATCCCACTCACTAATGTTCATTTAGCATCATAAGTTATTTTATCACATGCTGATAAACTGTTTTAGTGCTGACAACAGCACTCGCTAGTGTTGTCAGACCCCCCAGGATTTCGCGGGCATTTTTTGTGATTGTTGCCGGCTAAAATGCCTGAATTTTCCAAAAAATTGCAGTGAAAGTTGCGGTGCTTTTAAGGTTTTTGTTGCAATTTTGTTGCGGGAGGAAGTGAAAGTTGCGATAAATAGTTGCGATCTTCCCTTTTTGTAATTAAAATTGAATAATATTTTGATCACTGAGTTATTACTGACAAAGAATAATACAAAGACACAGAGATCACAGATATGGTCCTAAAACAGCCTTACCAATATCGAAAATAAATTACTACTAGGAGGGGAACTGTTTCGCCCAGTCTTTTGCTGTTATTTTTGTGGGCAAATGGCCGCAGACATGTTTCTTTGCCATTAGAAGCCGTGTCCCAATTCCCAGAGTGCACAGTTCGGAGCGTGGTTTGAAGGGCATGTGCGTCATTTCTTTTTTGTCCCATGCGCAGTTAACACGCGTTCGCAGACCGCAGTCGTTTCCATAGAAATCAGGGCGTGGACCACGCACAGCGCACGCTTCGCACACTCATACATCCCAGCATGCACCGCGCGCTACTTCTTCTACGGGAGCAAATAGAGTCGGCGGCTGCTTCCCGTAGTTGCGAGACCTGTCGCATTACGCAGACGGCCATGCGGTCTGCGGACTGCACTCAGGACTGAGCAAGTGTGCACCGCCTTGACTGCAGTCTGAGCCCCCTTCAAACCACGCTCCGAACTGGGGACATGGCCGCAGTTTCGTTTCGTCACACGGAAGTAAGGCAGAAGGAAGTTGGTCGACGTGAGTTCAATACGTCGCCGATGATTGGTCAAAATTGGTAAAAATTGCGGGAAAGTTGCGGTGATTGGTCAAAATTGCAACACCGCCCTGAATTCACAGGGATTGGCTAAAGTTGCGTTGAAGTTGCAAATCGCAACATCGTGAATTCCTGGAGGGTCTGTCTTGTAACTTCATGTTAACTGCACAAACAGCTGCTCTTTCTGCACTCAGGCTGAGCCCGCATCTGCTGTGTTGATAAACAAATAATCTGTCCATAAATTAGCCGCATCACTGTAAAAGCCGCAGGGTTCAAAGTGTGAGAAAAAAGTAGCGGCTTATAGTCCAGAAATTATGGTACATATATATTTTCCAAAATAATCCAGCCTTACCTCATGGACATTTCTATTATTACTATATCAATAAAAACAGTTAAGTAAAGTATTTATCCATTAATAATTATTTAAGTGATTTCTTTTCAAATCTAAATCCCTGCTTCGAGCTAAAAATAAATAAATAAATAAATAAATAAATAAATAAATAAATAAATAATAAATCTTCATGTTACCTGCGGCCACAAACAGAATCCCTCCTCCCAGGATGATGTTCCTTTTGCTTTTGTAAAATCCACTGGAGGCGACGCACACTCCCCCCAGCAGCAGCAAGATGGCGCTAAGGATGGGGAAGATACTTGACGCCCGCACCACTCCTGCACAAACAAACAAATACATAAAATTAAGGCTGGGCAATATTGGCAAAAATGAACATCTCAGTCTTAAATTTGAATTATCCTGATAATATTGAGGCAATTTATGTAAATTTCAAAATGTGTAGAATGTGTGTTTAAGCATCAGACAAATGTGAAATGACTCTAGTATTACCCAATAAAGTGTATAAATTTCTATCCTTATTTGTAAGTTTACACATTTTGACCATTTTTTTTGGAACAGTTTTAACAACTTTGCAAACAAAAATCCTCAAAATGAAACTGAAATTGATATTCAAACGTCAATATTAAAACTTAGCATCTTAAAAACAACAATCACAATGGTATATGGCAAATGGTCACAAGGAACCACTCACCCATTCACACACACATTTGTACACCAGTGCACACAGACACTGGGGGTCTTGCTCAAGGACACACAACAGCAATATGCCACCTCTAAATATTCTCTCCATGCTGTAGGAGTTTCATTGTTTCACTGTGGTCCAGATTTCTGAAGGTGCAAAGTTCCACAAACAGGGGTTACCAAGATTTCCTGGATGTGATACTATTGTTGAAGCAAATGTGTCCGACCACGTGAAAAACTGCTTCAACTCGGCATTTGTGAATCTGAGAAAATGATGTTTTTATTTATTTTATTTTATTTTTTCAAAATTTGTGATTTTCGTTTTTTGGCAGCATGTGCTAGTTGAGATCATGAAGAAGCCACTCCATGTTTCAAATAACATCATTTGTTGAATTAAAAGCATACATTTTGTATTTTAAAATGGCTTGTTTTTTGGAAAGAAAAGGGAGCGTGTATAAATCACCATAATTACCCACCGATTGAGCTCCTGCCAATCATGACGATTAGCACTGTTGTGTTTGCGCCTGTTCGCCAGTCAGCTGTGAGTGAGCCTCGTGAATATGTATGCTTCATTTCAAGAGAATAAGGACAGTGAAACTGGAGAAAATCCTTAACTTGCTACGTTAATGCTACGTAAGAAGGAACTCTCGCCTCGGGACACAGAACACGTTCGGGATACGTTCATTTCTCTCGAGCTACAGATAATTTAGCTGCTGAAAGTCCGTGGATATACGCGACATGCGCATACACGAGGATACGCGAACTATCGGACAACACGGCAAACTGTTACAACGGAGCTGACTGCATTCTTATGGGGTGAGTCATATTATCAGATTATTTCTGCATCAAAGGGACATATTAGCTGACAGCAGGGGCCTTCTGTCAGCTTGTGTGTACAGGACTAAACCAGGACTAAACCAAGACTAAACCAGGATTAAACCAGGTCTAAGCCAGTTCTAAACCAGGACTAAACCAGGTCTAAACCAGGTCTAAACCAGGACTGAACCAGGTCTGAACCAGGACTAAGGTGTGTGTGTGTCCAGAAAGTGTGTGTGCGTGTGTGTGATAACATAATATCCTGTGTATTATTGAAGTATTGAATGATTGGACTTTTTGTTATAAAAGCATTTCCATTTTAACAAAGTACGTTCTAATTCTGACCTTTCCTGAATGTAAACACCACACCACGGTAATGTCAGTGATGGGGGAGGGCTAAGCTTAATGTCATGCAAATGAGTTCTGAAGGCCTGGACAAGAGAATCTTAAATGTGTTTTTTCTGAGCTCGTCGATTTCACAATGTGCTGCTTTCAAATGGCCACAAATTCTTCAAACGTTCTCAGATTTCCATTTGTAAAGCATCATTGGAAAGCTTACATTCTACACTTTCAGAATCTGCGAATAATGACTTGTGACTGGTTTTGACACGGCTGGTCACAAATCCTTTTAAAGTCCACCTCTGTCTCATCATGTTTTGTGATATGAACCTGTAGGGGGTGATATTTGTCAAGTACGATTTACAAATAAACGCGAAGAACAACAGCTACTTTTTTGATGACAGTTCAAACTGGTTCAGAATCAGGTTAGGTTTAGGAACAGGATTTAGGTGAGTTGACATCCATCCATACATCCATACATTTTCTTCCACTTATCCGGGGCCGGGCAAGTCTAAGCAGGAACTTCGACTTCCTTCAACCCGGACATTTCCTCCAGCTCCTCCGGTGGGAATCCAAGGTGTTCCCAGGCCAGCCAAGAGACATAGTTCCTGTAGCGTGTCCTGGGTCTTCCCTGGGGCCTTCTCCCGATGGGACATGTCTGGAACACCTCCCAAGGGAGGCGTCCAGGAGGCATCCGGAACAGATGCCCGAGCCACCTCAGCTGCTCCTCGCTATGTGGAGGAGCAGCGGCTCTACTCCGAGCTCCTCCTGTGTGACTGAGCTCCTCACCCTATTTCTAAGGGCGCATCCAGCCACTCTATGGAGGAAACTCATTTCGGCCGTTTGTATCTGCAATCTTGTCGTTTCAGTCATTACCCAAAGCTCATGACCATAGGTGAGGGTAGATTGACCAGTAAATGGAGAGCTTTGCCTTTCAGCTCAGCTCCATCTTCACCACAATGGTCCGATACAGCGACCACATCACTGCCGACACTGCACCGATCTGCCTGTCAATCTCACGCTCGATCCTCCCCTCATTCATGAACAAGACCCTGAGACACTTGAACTCCTCCACTTGAGGCAGGGACTCTCCACCCACCCGGAGAGAGCAAGCCACCTTTTTCTGGTCAAGAACCATGGCCTTGTGAGTTGACGTGTTGGTCTTTTTCATAGCAACAAATGTTTGTAACCATTGAGTATTGGACGTTTACACATCATTACCATGACAAACAGGGAAAGCAAAATAGCAAAGAGAGTAGGTACCCGTTAGACAGTTCTCAAGATACTGGCTTTTTTACAATCCCTCCTCTATCTGTTGCAGAGCTTTCACTGTACAGTTCAACTGTGATAAAGAGGAGTGAAGGTGACTCGAACTCTGCTGATGCTGTGATAAGCTTCGTACTTTCACACACAAAGACGACTCTGGTATTCAGTGAACAGACACAGAGATATTGGGTTTTGATTTTTAAAGTTGCACTGGAAGGTCCGTCACCTACTTGTCTCTGTGGAAATGCTATTGCTTTGTCTAGAGTCTAGACTGTTCCACAGTATTGATTAAACCTATTTATCACAAGGGAGACAAGCAGGTAGCAGCACTATGCTACATTACAATTCAGATCTGTGGAGAGTTGCCCCTATTCACAGAAGGAATTATTGTATTTTTCAGCAACAGAAACACCTGTTATGGATAAAATGCGACATAGATATGTTTAATGTCATACCAGGGACCATTCTAGCGAAAGCAATAACATCTCCATGGGGACAAGTAGCCGACACTCCATCAGAAAAGTTGCACAGTGCAGCTTAAAGAACCAAATTCTAGTAACAAAGTATGTGAGTGGACCTAAAATACATGTATCTCAGAAGAAGTGTATCTATAGTGGGGTAAAAATATGACAAAAATTGCTGCATTTCCAATGTATATAATAAGCCTTTAACATGTAACTTTTCTGATGGAGGATTTGTCAGCTGCTTGTCACTGCTTTAACATAGAATTATTTTATCTCAAATACACAGTATGGCATCAGACATCTGTTTTCAAGGAAAAGTCTGGTGCACTTGTTTGAAAGCAGAGTAGAGATTGCGTAAAAGCCCATTAAAAGCCAATGATACTTTGGTGGAGAGTAGAGTACATGGGTGTTGACCTGCTCTCTGCTGCACCAGCTTTAGAAACACTCTGGGCTCTGGTCTTCTTTCACATTCTCATATACTCAACAAAAATATAAACGCAACACTTTTGTTTTTGCTCCCATTTTTTATGAGATGGACCCAAAGATCCAAAATTCCCTCCAGATACACAACACTATCATTTCTCTCAAACATTGTTCACAAATCTGTCCAAATGTGTGACAGCGAGCACCTCTGCCCCGCCGAGACAATCCACCCCACCTCACAGGTGCGCCACATCAAGATGCCGATCCGACATCATGACCAGTGCACAGGTGTGCCTTAGACTGCCCACAATAAAAGGCCACCCTGAAATGTGCATTTTTTTTGTTGCTTTATTGGGGGTCTGGGGACTCAGAATCAGTCAGTATCTGGTGTGACCACCATTTGCCTCATGCAGTGCAACACATCTTCTTCGCATAGAGTTTATCAGATTGTCATTTGTGGCCTGTGGAATGTTGGTCCACTCCTCTTCAATGGCTGTGTGAAGTTGCTGGATATTAGTGGGAGCTGGTACACGCTGTCGTATACGCCGGTCAAGCACATCCCAAACATGCTCAATGGGTGACATGTCCGGTGACTATGCTGGCCATGCAAGAACTGGGACATTCTCAGCTTCCAAGAATTGTGTACAGATCCTTGCAACATGGGGCCGTGCATTATCTTGCTGAAACATGAGGTGATGTTCATGGATGTATGGCACAACAATGGGCCTCAGGATCTCATCACGGTATCTCTGTGCATTCAAAATGCCATCAATAAAATGCACCTGTGTTCTTCGTCCATAACAGCCTTTGAAGAGGAGTGGACCAACATTCCACAGGCCACAACTGACAATCTGATAAACTCTATGTGAAGAAGATGTGTTGCACTGCATGAGGCAAATGGTGGTCACACCAGATACTGACTGGTTCTGAGTCCCCAGACCCCCAATAAAGCAAAAAAAAATTGCACATTTCGGGGTGGCCTTTTATTGTGGGCAGTCTGGGGAGCACCTGTGCACTGGTCATGATGTCGGATCGGCATCTTGATGTGGCGCACCTGTGAGGTGGGGTGGATTGTCTCGGCGGGGCAGAGGTGCTCGCTGTCACACATTTGGACAGATTTGTGAACAATGTTTGAGAGAAATGGTAGTGTTTTGTATCTGGAGTGAATTTTGGATCTTTGGGTCCATCTCAGGAAAAATGGGAGCAAAAACAAAAGTGTTGCGTTTATATTTTTGTTGAGTGTACAAACCTCTCTACGCTGAAGACCACAGACCGCACACCAGAGCCAACGCACAAATACATGTTTATGTAACACCAAAGAGGAACACTGAGGAACACCAAGAGGACACAGAGATGTTCCACTTTGGTGCAAAATATGTGTGGATTGGTGTGTCCTTGAGCAAGACACTTCTGACCTCTTGCTTGTAGACAGTGATGGAAAGAGAACTGAGAAAAGAGAAATTGTACTCAAGAAAAAGAACATTAATGTGGCTCTGGTCACACTGAGATGCGCAGTCCTCTGAATAGAGTTCTACACATCAATATGAAATGACTCACTGAAAGAGATCGGAACCTATGATCAGAATGTTCAAACAAAGACTTCACTCTGTTTTGGTTTGTTTGGCCACACAATGCTGCCCCATGATTGGTGATAAGCAAACTCTTCAGCTGGAGCCAAACAAGATGAATTTAAGAGTTTGTGAACTTACAAAAAACTTTCTTTCTGCAAGATTACAGGGCAGTAGCTTGACAAATAATATACGCTATTAGCACCAAATATGTAAACAAGTAAATGAGTAAAAGTACAAAGCATGAAAAATACTAGTCAGCTACTCAAAGTACTGATTACCGTTTATGCATTTTTAGTAGCCTTTTATACCAGTCTTTTAGTAAAGATCCCATGACATGGTACTTCTTGATGCTTTTATATGGCTCCTTAATGGTTCCCTAATACTGTAAATGAATCCTTCTTCAAAATCAACACTCAGTGCATGAGAAACAGAGATAAGATGAGAAAGAGTCATAAATATCTCTCTCAAACACTTTATTCTGGGCGTTGTTGCTTGAATGCAAATGAGGAGAAAACAGCTGGCCAATAGTAGAGGGTGGGGGCGTAGCCAAACGCTCCGCTCAGAGCTCAGAGCCCACAGCTGATCCATTTCCTTGTTTTTGCACAGGGGAGAGATTTGAAGTGTTCCATTGAAAAATAAACACATTTCCACATAAAATAAAATTAAACCACTGCTGTTCAAAGGTCCAGAGGCTCAGATAAAGGACTTCCGAGCCTAGAAACACTCAGACGTGCCTCCAGGCAAATAAAAAAACGCATTTCGCATTGCCTAGCGCATTCGCAGTCCAAACTCTCTGGGCGTGATTTACAGACACGCTGAGTTCAGACAGACGGGGGTGGAACTGCATTTGCATTTCTTTTTTCGATCTGACGTCAATAAGGTGCCTTGTTCAAACTCACCCGTTTGAGCTCCGATTTTTTGTAACGCAGAAAAGGATCGCAAATGCTCAGTTTAGACATTTCGCAACTTTTAACCATGGGGGGGGCTAAACAGGGTAGGGGAGCTCACATTAACGTTCAAAAACCTCAGAAAGTGAAAATTTCATGCCATGGGACCTTTAAAAACGCCAAGTTAAATCATTTCTTTTGATTGGTTTCAGCTTCCTGTTACATGCAACATTCTGAGAACTTTTTCCCATTCAAAAGAAGAATAAGTTTTGTTTTTAATAGTTCATCGCTAAGCCAACACCAACTGTCCTAACTTTTCATCATTGTGAAGCACAGAGATAAAACAATATGGTGCAAGAGCCTTTACTTAGAACAATGGAATTTACATCATAATGTATTACAAATAAGCAAAGTATGATACTATAAATAAATGTAATATATCTTTTAAAAGATGTTCTGCTTTCATGTGAAACTTCAGACTCCAGCCCTGAACCCCTGCTTTGAGAAACCGAGCAGTAGCCTGGCCCGCCCACCGCCTTCTGCCCCTGGAAAAAAAACACTGTTCTACTGCACTGAGGCATGGTACTGTATTAGGACTTATTTAATACTTGTGTTAGTTCCCTTTTTTAGGGAGTTCAGCTTCCTGTTTAAAGTATATCTAGTTCTGAATTGGTTATTATAATGGCAACTGATGAAACTGAGGTATTAGTAAAACTCATATTTATTTATTTGTATTTATGATGTAGCTTTCTCACAAATGGATTAATATAGTACGTAAATTAAAATAGTGGCTCCTATTTAGGCATATAAAACACTGATTAAAACTGGCCTTACTTTTCAAAATGGTTGCATATGAATGAAACCTGGTTATATTTTGTACTTGGTTATATAAAGGTAGCTATGTAATAATTCACAATCAAATAAAAAATCTGTATGTTTATTTTGAAAGAGTCTTCGGTGGTGCTGTTGTATATGTACATAATGTGAGGCAGAAGCCAAGTTTGTGAGTGAGTCCAGCCCACGCTGCTATGACCAAGTCCTCACTCAGCCAATACAGAGACACCCAGCTCCAGAGGGAGTGCACACCGATGAGTGGAACAGCCAAACCGATCATGCAAAACTACAAAATCAGGTCCATTATCTGGATTTAAAGGTGCACTATGTAACCTTTCTGCTTGCATGTATTCAATTACAGGTGTTTTTATTGCTAATGGGGTTTGCAGAGGTAGTGACCAATGGAACAGCAAAGTAGACTATCCAATGCAAGAAGAAGAAATGGTAATCTGAAATATGAAAATGATCAGCCCACTGATCACTCACTCCCCACTGTCCTCTGTCCATTTCAGTTTTAGAGTTTATGTAACAGGACTTAGCTCAGGGGTCTCCAACTTTCCAACTTTGAGTCACTTTTTGTAAAACGAAAATGCCAGAGAGCTACTAATTTTACCAGTCGCTACAAATTTAGCAAGTATAAGACCCAGAAATGGAGTAAGCAGAAGAAGATAAATGGATGGATGGATGGATGGATAAGAGCCATGGCAAGCCGTAGATAAGGTGCAGTTAGATGCAGTTAGGTGAGGTTAGATGCTCCCTTCTCTGCTACTCTATTGTCTGCTGTGCCTCTCTAGTCTCGTCTCTATTTCACCTGTTGGAGTAGATTTTTGAATCCTAAATTATGGAATTGATAAGCTGGTCCCTCAATGCAATTAACATGCTTTTTTCATGAAGGAATATGGGTTCGGGAGAGCTGATTTGTCCGGACGGAACTTTTGTTGCTGGATACATGAGAGATGCTTGGAACAATTGGAACGTTGTGTGTTTGGCACCTCTGTTCCTAGAGGACATTGAAGATATCTACTTATTTGGATTTTTGATGGCAGGACATCTGATGATTGGCCTGGGGATGTTAATGATCTATCAAAAAATTGGAAAACTGGCAACGAGCAAAGAGTCCCCAAAGCTGTTTTTTTCACACCACAGCAGAGCCGTTGCTGACCTGGTGAAGGTACTACATCAGAAGGTGACACAGGTTGAGGACCATCTCCAATCTGTGGACACCCCCTGACGCTTGGATGCCATCACAAGCATGATTACGGAACTATGTAGAAACAGCACTCAATCTGCAACCATTGCTATGCACCAGGAGGATCTCTCGAGGCGACATGAAGTTGGGGGGGTGGCAGAACCAGGGTTCTTGACTAATTGTCCGTCTGCCTGAGTTGTAAAATGTTTTGATTATGTGCATTTTCCCCTTGGTTAATTTCACTCTCCCAGAAAATCTACAGTAAACAGGACTGCTGTGTTTTGTCTATGTTCTCCTGCACTGGACACTCCAAGGACACACAGCTGTGATAACACAGCTCACCATGCATCAAAGGACATCATATCAGTTGGCTAGAACACAATGACACATATTTATAAAAACATACTGCCCTGCTTACATAGCCATAGCCATTCTGCCTCAGTTTGTCAATATTTCTCTGTATCCCACTCTTACCCCCTCCCGTAATGCATTTCAGACAAAAAGATACCTTATGGAAAACCGTTCCACTGTATTGTCGTATGTGTATGTGACTATTGTTATTGATTGTACTGC
The DNA here is from genome assembly GCA_036785185.1 of Paratrypauchen microcephalus. Lineage (NCBI taxonomy): Eukaryota > Metazoa > Chordata > Actinopteri > Gobiiformes > Gobiidae > Paratrypauchen > Paratrypauchen microcephalus. The sequence goes on from JAVJIX010000172.1 coordinate 1,180,020, forward strand.
ATTTTTTCTACTCTGTTGTCTCCAAGATGGCGGCGCACTCGGCACAGTGGCCCCTCTCTGTGCCGATACTTTTCCTTCTGCTTGGCCTGAGAGAAAGGCAATTTCGATTCACTGTATGTTGCACATATGGCTACAGGTGACAATAAAGCTGACTCTCTCTGACTCTGACATAACCAGTCCAGTATTATCCAGTATTCAGTGCATAGAATTAGGCATCAAAATTATACATTTACAATTGAAATAGGCATTTAATCAATCAAATTTGAGTTATTCCACGCAATACGTATAATTCAGGAATCTCTTGGCGAGCTACTTGGAAGGGGGTGGAGAGCTACTGGTAGCTCCCGAGCTACAGGTTGGAGACCCCTGACTTAGGTCTTCTGTTCAAACTGCTACATGATATTTCTCAATGGTTTCAGGGCCATTCTTGCCTGGAAGAATCCATGACTCGTCGCTGTACCAGCGAGTGAGTCTGGTAACGTTTGATCCACAGAATGCGCTGCGGTTGCGCGTAGACAGACAGCTAAGTGAACCAATCAGAGATTGCGCCATCTTGATTCAAAACTGAGGCGGAACTTCCGCTGCCTAAGAGTGACTTTGCGGGCAAAGGCGGGTGCACTGACGTCACCATCTTTGAACGAATCAGAATCGCGGAGTCGGTTTGGAACCGGAGGAGCGAGAGTGGATGGAGAGTGTCCAAATGGTATCGCGGTGTATAGGAAATACAGAGAGATATCATTTGGCTGGCCAGGTAAGGGCCATTCAGCTTAAAATAATAAAATAAACTGGAAAATGTATTATTATTTTTTTGTGATTTCAATTACAAACTTCTAGTAGTAGTAGTAGCAGTAGCTCAGTTGGTAGGGTGTTTGTCCACTGATCTGAAGGTTGATGGTTTGAATCCTGTCCTTGAATCCTCTTGACATAAACATCATGAGTAGAGTGGTCAGATTCACTGACTGAGGTTGGTGGTGTAATTCCAGCTCCCACAGTCATTGTAACCCTCGCACCCCGGTGTCTGCGTACACTGGTGTGTGAAAGTGTATGAAAGTGCCTTGAAGATGGAAAAGTGCTGTATAAAAATGTGTCTTGCCATTTGACCATGTAGTAGTAGTTAGTAGTAATGGTAGTAGTGGTAGTAGTAGTAGTGATGCATATAACTTACGGAGCAGATATTCAGCTGCATCCTGGTCGTAGTCTGCATCGTCGGGGAAATGGTTGATTTGTGAGCACACTCCACGCTTCAGACCTGTGAATAAACAAAAGGAGACATGTTTTGTATATCATTTTTTGGTGGCGGGACCATCACCTGCTTGTTTCCATGGAGATGTAATTACTTTGACTTGGAAGTTGCACAGTATGTTTTTAAAGTATTGATCTCAATATAGATCAATATAGATATTTTGCCGCTGATGTCATCAACATTCCCTGGGGGTGTGACGCTAACTGTAGGCATGCTCTGTCTGAGGCTTTGTTAGACTAATCTGATGATTAGTGGTCTTTAAATGAGAATTAAAGTTTTTTACAATCTGAGCCTTATTTCGGTAATAAAACAAGTTGTTTTACTCACCCATAGCACTTTGGTGTCATATGGAGCACTTCCGGAGATGTTTTAGATTTGCGATCTCCGTAATGTGAGTTCTCGGGGCACATGTTTGCGGTCTCCAAATAACACAAACTTTAACACTTTTCAAATCATAGAAGCTCAATGTCTTAGTCTATGCTTTCATTTGAGTCAAAAGTGGCCTGTAATCGGAGATTTATCCATAGTTTCGAGTAGATGAGGAGGCCAGTGCGCATGTGCGGAGTCACAGCTTATTTCCCTCTCAGCTCCCGGGACCCAAACATGAAACGCAAAGCTGTAAATTATGGATAAATCTCAGATTAGAGGCCACTTTTGACTCAAACGAAAGTGTAGACTAAGACATTGAGCTTCTATGATTTGAAAAGTGCTAAAGTTTGTGTTATTTGGAGACCGCTCGGGGCATATATTATATGCCCCGAGAACTCGCGTTACGGATATCGCTAATCTAAAACATCTCTGGAAGTGCTCCATATGACACCAAAGTGCTATGGGTGAGTAAAACAACTTGTTTTATTACCGAAATAAGGCTCAGATTGTAAAAAAAAACGTTAATTCTCCTTAAAGTCCCTCTCAAATAACATTACAGTCACAAGCTATCATATTAGTTTATACAGTTTTTATTTTATTTTATTTTTTTATTTTTTTTAACCCATTTTGTGTTTCTTGAGTTTTCAGACTATCTTAAAAATTATTTGGCAGTTTTTTCTAATGTGTGCATTGTGTGTCCATGGTAACTGGTAAACATTCTGTCAATACACATACATGCAGAACACCCTCAAGTATAAATAGACAAACTCAAGGCCAAGTTACAGGTCAGGTCTGAGCAGAGGCAAGCCCACTCAATAAAACTGCAAGATCACTGGACACCATCACCGAACAGGAGAAAACCTTTGGGGACAGTCTATTGTCCCTGCCCTGCTCCACGGACAGATTCTGAAAGTTGTTTGTACCACATGCTATACGGCTATTCAACGCTATATTCACTATAATTTGATACATTGTTATAAATTTATGTTATGTATTATATTATGTATTGTGTTATCTATTGTATGCTGCTTGAAATTCACATTTCCTTTGGGATAATAAAGTATCTCTTTCTATCTATCTATGATTTTAGGAAAAATGCACATGCAAGATCAATAAGTTTAATGTCATACTGTGAAATATTTGAGGCAAAGCATTCCATGGAGACAAGCAAGTGGTGTACTTGTATTGTCACATAGCTATTCAATCAAAAGTATTGATATGAACTAGAAAGTGTATTGACATTGTAAGCTGCTCTACATTATGAATTCAGAAACAAACCCAAAATCTATGGCATTTTACAAAACAGGGCTGCTGTCTCCCCTTTTGTCCACATGCTAATCCTGACCCATTTGTTGTTTACTCCAGAGACGACTCAGACCATCCGACTCTCCAAACATCAAATGAGGAAATGCATTTAGTGAGTCACGCATGAGTCACAGTGAAACTCTCCCTGAGCTCTGAGTACAGGTAGACCAGGCTATTTCTATGGTTTAAATATAGACTCAAATATACAGGACAGACTATACCACAATAAAACATTTCAAAGTATAATATATAAACTGGAATAAATAACGCGATAAAGGTAACTTTTTGGTGGTCCGTCACCTCACTTGCTTGTTTCTATGGATACTGTATGTCATTACTCTGCCTGGAATGGATGTTCCACAGTATGACATTAAACAGCTCTACTTTACATTTATTCAATTACAGGTGGTTTTATAGTGCAAAAAATATAGTATAGTATAGTAATCGGCCTATGAGTGGGGATGCCTCTACACAGATCTGACCTGTAATTTGGTCTGATTTGGTCTCCATGAAGATAGAACGGTTTAATGCCATACTCTGCAACAGTCCAGACAAAGCAATACAATCTACATGGAGAAAGGCGTTTGATGGACCCTGCACCAGAAAGTGCTGCTAATTTGCTAAGTATGAAGCAAAAATAAATATTATCATTTTGTATACGTATTTTCAATGTTCATGGGTTTCAACTTCTTATTTATAGGTGTCATTTTAAGCTCATTTTACTTTTCTGTGTGTTCTGTGTGGAGTTTGCGTGCATGGTCTGGGTTCGATCCCCGGGTCGCCTGGGCCTTTCTGTGTGGAGTTTGCATGTTCTCCCCGTGTCTTCCCCCATCAACCCAAAACATGCACCATAGGTACTCCAGCTTAGGTCCTGACCAAACCAAAGCAAGACGATCATGGAGATGGTCCCCGGGCGCAGTAATGTGCTGCCCACTGCTCCTGTATTTTACAGTTTTTTGACACAATGTTTTTATTGATCTTTCTCCATTTAATCTGACTAATGTTTATTTAGGTTTACCCCTCACCCAAATATCTATTTTTCTTTTATAAAGAAGCATTTTATGGAGCTAAATTATTCTCTGATTGTGGGAACGATGGACTGGAGTGGGTAGTGTTGTGTTTTAGTTTTAGTTTTTACTCGAGTGATGCAGAAAAGAGGGAGCCACTGTCTGTGTTCATGTATGTTAGCTTTGAGAACCCCTTCTTTAAGCCAACTTCCACTGGCACTTTACAGAAAACTGCTTCAAAGTGAAGAAAGTGGGTAGGATTTTCAAACCTGTTTTTTTTTTCAAGTTCCTAACTGAAGTCACTTTCAACACAACTGAAGTCACAAACAACAGGCGCTTTGTGTTACAATTTTGTTTGAAAAGCGCCTTATAAATATTGTTTGTTTGTTTGTAATAACAGGATGGGTAAAAAATGCAGAGAAGAATTTCTCCAGTGTGAGATCAATAAAGTTGCTTCTTTCACTTACTTTTTGTTTTTAAATTGTTAATTGTTATGGCAACAGAGCTATTTTTTATCACTCTGAAAATATAGATGCACCGATCTAGCTTTTTCATTTCAGATACTGCTGACACCCGATACCAGAGCAGGGACTGATTTCCTTTAAGTAAAATTAAAAATAAGACAGAACTGATATAAATGTGTTACAAAGCTGTTAATTCTCCCTCAAGTAACAAAACATTGTATAAAGAAAAGTTCATTAAGTCTGAAAATATTATCAGACTTTCTGGCCCGTCTTGCACCGATATTTGGAAGCCAATATCCGATCCAGAAGATGTTTCAGAAATATCAGATAGCAGTATGGGATCAGTGCATCCCTATCTGAAACCCATGGACAGGTTCATGTTGGTTCACTGGTATAGTATTCCATAGTGTGTTACTCGGTCAGGGGTATAGAGGTAAGACAGGACACGAGCAGAGCGAGGCCAGGAGCAGAGCGAGGCCAGGAGCAGAGCGAGGCCAGGAGCAGAGCGAGGCCAGGAGCAGAGCGAGGCCAGGAGCAGAGAGAGGACAGGAGCAGAGAGAGGACAGGAGCAGAGGCCAGAGGAGCCAGAGTAACATGAGCCCTCTGTGTGTCGGATGTGGTTACACTGATCCAGATCCAGATCCTGCAGACACTGAAGATGGAGAGGAAATGCAGGGTTTAGCTTGCCTGGTTTACACACCAGACCATATCACAAGTGATATATGGTCTGGGAGCCACCTACTAAATATCTCGTAGCGGAGGTGTGGTTTACGATCGCCAACGACCGTTTATTGGGCGTTACGAATGTCTATCATTTGGCGTATACGTAGCCCATAGCCAATCATGTCAGTTGTCAGTTCAAACTACAGCCCTTTCCAAATTCAGCGAGTGCACGGTTCGGAGTGTGGTCTCAGCCTGCAGTCGAGGCGGTGCATACTCGCTCAGCCCTGAGTGCAGTCCGTGGATCGCATGGGTGTCTGCGAAATGGAACAGGCCCCGCCTCAGCTCAATGAGCCGGGTGGTCTGCTCCTTGTTCCCTAAAGACAAAAATATTGTAAGAAGTGTAAGGGAAAAAACATGTGAACGGTAATACAGGTGCCGTGAACTATGCCGTTACGGCTACCGTCACACATGTTTAGCGTAGTTTATGAAGAGTTTCATGTAGCATAGTTGTAGGTGAGGTGAACCAGTACGTATATTTTATAGTGAAGTTGCAACTGTCACATGGTGATGTTGCTGGCAAGTCCATCTTTGTAGTCATATATCCTGCCGCGCTGTGCATGCTGGGGCTTTTGAGCGTGCGAAGCGTGCATGTTTGCACGCTTGGTCCACGCCCTGATTTCCATGGAAACGACTGCGCTGTTCGGACCGCGTCTCAACTGTGCATGGGACAAAAACTAAATGGAACAGCAGTTGTCGCGCCGGATATGACGCACATCCCCCTCCAAGCACGCTCCGAACCGTGCACTCGCTGAATTGGGAAACAGCTTACAAGTTTCCGTTTGTCGGTTAGTACACGTCACCGTCTTTCCACCCCTCCCTGCTCTCTGATTGGAGAGCTCGCTTAGCCTCGGAACGAACAAAAGCAGCCTGGGATTTCCCAGGTTAGGGTTTAGCTTCTTTTGTTGTAATTGCACTGCAATGCACAATGGATAAAAATATTTTAATTTAATAGAATTTGATATTTGAAGCCAGTTTTTTCATTCTACACAGTATATTAAGACTATAGACGAAGTTTAATTTAGAAGGCTAGTATTTTTAAAGTCCTATATAACGTGAAATTGACTCTTGTGAGCTTTAAGACATGTTATAATGTTGTTACCGCCTTAAAAAGCTGAAATTTTGTTGTTTATGTTTCATTCATACATGTTTGAATAATCCTGGTTTAATAAGCACTCTACATCTCCAAAGCTCAAAATGCTCTGTTCTACCTTGTGATGTCATGAAAGTAGATTTCAAGTTAACAGCTACATTTTACTTTTTGTTAAGCAGAAATTGGCAATTCCAGGGCTGAAATCGTCCAAATGTTTCTACTGAAGGTGTATGGAGATTGAAAACACAGTGGAGCACTTCCTGTATACCAATCGAAATCACAAGACTGAGTGTTTTCTGTTTGAGAGAAAAACTCCGCCTAAATAAGCAAGATTTGTGTGTTAAACATGTGTGACTCAGAACACAACTCCAAGTATGTTTTGGATGAGAAAACAATATAATAACAGAGATCAGAGAGAAGTATATGAACAAAAGACCCCATACCCCAATCCCTTACCCTCCAGACAGCAGATCCTCCAGAGCCCAGAGTGTGTGAGGGCCCCGGGGTCCTTCTTGTCCTTGTTGGAGTTGGAGTCGTCCTGGGTGGAGTTGGCGGTGCTGTTGCAGATAAAGGCGCGTGCGTACAGCCAGTAGTCCGTTCCTATGGCGACGGTCATGAGGGCGAAGGCGGCGAAGGCTCCCATGGTGGTCAGCAGCACCTGGATACCACGCTCACACCACACCAAGGCTGGGCGGGGCAGGAAGCTGAGGTCTGCAACAAGAAACAGGTATACAAACTTTAGGTGGCTTTACTACAGTAGGAGCCACTGATTTTTTCCCATTCCAGCCGCACGCCATGCTGTTTCCAGCTGAAAGCCAAGGCTGTTCCCCCCTCCCTCTCCTATTATTATTCTAAACACGCCCATTCATGTGATTCCAGGGTATCTCTATGAGATCGCGCTTCTCTCACAAAAAAAACAAAGCCTACAGTCAATGAATTGTAACGGTGATATTTTAGCAATGATGAGTAGTCTAGTGTGTTGGTTGCTATGTTTCATAAAAACAAGAATAAAATCTATGGTTTCTGTTAATAATATGGCGTTGCATTCAACCCGCATAGGCCTATGTGTTTCGCCCCAACTAGGTAGATAGTTTTTGTTATGTTTGAGTGCAATGTTTAAGTTTTTGGATGCCTGGAACTGTACAGTAGGAGGTTGCATCTTTAATGTCAAATGTATTGTGTTTGTTATTTGAAATAAAGTTCTGGTCTAGTCCTGGTCTTTTCCCGGTCTAGTTCAGGTCTAGTCCTAGTCTTATTCTGGTCTAGTCCTGGTCTTTTCCCGGTCTAGTTCTGATCTAGTCCTAGTCTTATTCTGGTCTAGTCCTGGTCTAGTCCCGGTCTAGTCCCGGTCTAGTTCTGGTCTTGTCCCGGTCTAGTCCCGGTCTAGGCCCAGTCTAGTTCTGGTCTAGTCCTGGTCTAATAATATATAGTATTTCTATGAGCACAGGTGTCTGGTGCTGAAAAAAGACAGCCCAAACGGGCGGGTTGGAACAAGCTCCCCTTATGATGGCAGAATTTGGACCGGCCCTTGCTCAAATGGCTACTAGCTGTTATGTCTGCGCCAAACGTGGACGAGTGTTTTTTTCATGGGCCAATAAGCTGGACTTGCAAATCAGGACAGGAAGAGACTTAACAAGCTGGTCAGGAGGGCCAGCTCTGTCCTGGGCTGTCCTCTGGACTCTGTAGAGGAGGTGGCTGAGAGGAGAGTACTGGCCAAATTCACGTCCATCATGGACGACACCTCTCACCCTCTGCACCGGACTGTAGAGGAGCTGAGCAGCTCCTTCAGCAGCCGAGTGAGGCACCCCCAGTGCAAGAAGGAGTGCTACCGCAGATCCTTCATCCCCACCGCTGTCAGAATGTATAACTCCACTATATAGTCCAAACGTGCAATTTTTCTACTTTTTCTTATTTACTTATTTTATTACTATTACTCTTGTCTGCATGCACTTTTTTTGTTCTAATTTTCTTTTGAACTAAGCTGCCTGGAGCTAATGTGGCAAGTGAATTTCTCCTGTGTGAGGTCAATAAAGTCTTATCTCATCTTATCTCTTATCTTTGTACTACTACCACTACTAATACATCCACTTTGGTTTCAGCACTCACACTCATCATCTCAAAGTATGGTGGTTTGAGTCACGCTTGGAGTTGTGGGCTTTGTTCTCAGCCTCTATTTTCAATGCAGCCGCTCGTAGCTGTGGTTGTAAGGTTTGTGGTGCCTGTGGTGGCGGCAATCCCCAAAAGCGGTGGTGGACACCGGAAGTAAGGAATGCTGTCAGGCTGAAGAAGGAGTCTTATTGGGCCTTGCTGGCTGGACCAGCTCTATACTCTCCATTGGGTGCTCGAGGCTGCATGGGAGTTTGCCCAACCAATCCACATGTGCTTTGTGGATCTGGAGAAGGCATTTGACCGTGTCCCTCGTAGGGTCCTGTGGGGAGTGCTCTGGGAGTATGGGGGGCTCTTTGCTAAGGTCTGTCCGGGTCCTGTATAATCTGAGCAGGAGCTGTGTTCGCATCGCCGGCAGTAAGTCGGACCTGTTTCCGGTGCATGTTGGACTCCGCCAGTGCTGCCCTTTGTCAACGGTTCTGTTCATTATACTTATGGACAGAATTTCTAGGCGCAGTCAGGGGCCAGAGGGGATCCGGTTTGGGGACCACAGGATCTCATCTCTGCTGTTTGCAGATGATGTTGTCCTGATGGCTTCATTGCACTGAGACCTCTGGCATGCATTGGGGCGATTCACAGCCGAGTGTGAAGCGGCTGGGATGAGGATCATCTCTTCCAGATCTGAGGCCATGGTTCTCCACCGGAAAAAGGTGGCTTGCCCTCTCCGGGTGGGTGGAGAGTCCCTGCCTCAAGTGGAGGAGTTCAAGTATCTCGGGGTCTTGTTCACGAGTGAGGGGAGGATGGAGCATGAGATTGACAGGCGGATCAGTGCGGCATCGGCAGTGATGCGGTCACTGTACTGGACCGTTGTGGCCGAAAAGATAAGATCGCGGATACAAGCGGCCAAAATGAGTTTCCTCACCTGAGTGGCTGGGTACACCCTTAGAGATAGGGTGAGGAGCTCAGTCACATGGGAGGGGCTTGGAGTAGAGCTGCTGCTCCTCCACATTGAGAGGAGCCAGCTTAGGTGGCTCGGGCATCTATTCCGGATGCCTCCCTTGGGAGGTGTTCTGGGCATGTGCCACCGGGAGGAGGCCCCGGGGAAGACCCAGGACACGCTGGAGGGACTATGTCTCCTGGCTGGCCTGGGAATGCCTTGGGGTCCCCTCGGAGGAGCTGGAGGAAGTGTCCAGGGTGAAGGAAGTCTGGGAGTCCCTGCTTAGACTGTTGCCCCCAGATAAGTGGAAGAAAATGAATGGATGATCATTTTACTCAACACCTACATCTCTAAAACTCCTCATATATTTCCTGTATTTCCAGGGCCTCCGTAGTTTTCATATGTATGTATGTGTGTGTGTGTGTGTGTGTGGGGGGGATGAACAAAAAGTATGAACAAATGAACAAAAAGTATGAACAGATGAACAAAAAGTATGGACCCCGGGCATCAACAGGAACAGAGGGTATCAGAACAAAACTCTCCACTCCACTGAACTGAACAGAGGAGGAACACTGTGGTGGGCTTCATTTAATACTTTGACTTTTTATAATTGTGATTTAATACAGCAGCATGTCCCTTACAGGCTTAGGTAAGACTCATTTGATTAAAAAGAGCAGGCAGGCCAGTTTACAAGTCAGGTCTGTGAAGAGGCAAGCACACTCACTGTAAGGATTATTATTTGTGGCATTTATGAGCAATTAAAATAAAAATAATGGTTTAATTTATGTCTATTTATTTATTGTTACAAATGTCACACAGTAGGGCTTTAACCTGGTTTAGTAGCCCAAAGGTATGTTCACACTTGCACATACACCACATCAAAGCTAGGACTAAACTGGGAATTAATGTAGAACTAGACTAGGGCTAATACAGAACAAGACGGGACTAAAACAGACTAGACCAGGACCAAACCAAGACTAAACCAGGACTAAACGAAGACAAAACCATGAGTAAACCAGTCTAGACCCGGACTAGAGAAGGACAAAAACTAGTGCACAACAGGACTAAACTACGCCCAAACCAGATCCAAATCAGATCATGTTTGAATTTACCATTATTTATACATAGCTCTTTACTATTAAATAAAGGGTCCATATTATGGTATTTACTGATCTATGTTCTAATGTTGTTTCCTCATCACAACATATGTTCCACCTTATGATGTTGCGGTAATACAGGAAGTGCTGCACTGTATTTTATACAAATAAAATACATACAACTTCACTAAAATCATATGAACAATTTCAGCTCTGGAATTGCCAATCTCTACTGAACTAAAAGCTGTTAACTTGAAAACTACTGCTAAATTACATCACAAAGTGGAACAGAGCATTTTGAGCTTTGGAGATGTAAATGATCAATCGTCAAGTGTCAACTTTGCATGCAGCGCTTTCCCCCCTTCAAGGCACTCCAAGCACTTTACATCAAGAAACCAGTAACCCATTCACACACACAGTCATACCCCAGTGTACACAGACACTAAGGGCAAGGTGGGTTAAGTATCTTGCCCAAGATTAACAAATACACCTTTAATTAACTCAGCATTTCAGTCCTTACAGGGAGCTACAGTATTTTCAAAATTAGACCTGAGAAACGCCTACTATCTAGGTTGCGTGAAAAGTCCCTCAGTCGTCCAGGTAGAATCCATGATAAAAGGAGAAGTTCAATTTGTCAACTGGACAAAGTTTGTTTGGTTGAAAACGTTTTGCCGCTCATCCGAGAGGCTTCGTCAGCTCTGACTGACGAAGCTCAGAGCTGACGAAGCCTCTCGGATGAGCGGCGAAACGTTTTCAACCAAACAAACTTTGTCCAGTTGACAAATTGAACTTCTCCTTTTATCGCCTACTATCTAGTTCGCATTTGTGAAGGAGACGAATGGAAAACTGCATTCAACACTCCATTAGGACACTTTGAATATTTGGTCATGCCTTTTGGATTGACCAATGCTCCAGCGGTATTCCAGGCACTTGTCGACGATATGTTAAGAGATTTTTTGAACCAGTTTGTCTTTGTGTATCTGGATGATATTTTGATTTTTTTCTCATTCTACAGAAGAGCATGTGGTCCATATCCGGCAGGTCCTCCAAAGGCTCCTGGAAAACAAACTCTTCGTCAAAGGAGAGAAGTGCGAGTTTCATGTTCTGTCTGTCAGCTTTCTGGGCTATATCATCAGCAAAGGCCAGGTAAAACCAGATCCTTCTAAAATTCTTGCTGTTGAGGATTGGCCCCGTCCCGAGAACCGTAAACAGCTGCAAAGGTTTCTTGGGTTTGCCAATTTCTATCGTCATTTCATTCAAAATTGTAGTCAAGTAGCATCACCCTTAACCAAGCTCACATCCTCTAAAGTTCCTTTTATTTGGTCACCTGAAGCAGAGCAGGCATTTTCCAATTTGAAACAAGGAGAAAGAAGAACTACATGTGCAGGAAGCCCTCTCTGTTTGTGGATATCGTAAATGGGCTGTCAACAAAACCAAGAGAGACAAGGGCAAGAAACAAGACAACAGAGAATCCGAACCCAGGAGGAAAGGGGTGGCGATTCCTTACCTGGCCGGCGTTTCGGAAAAATTACAGAGGATTTTCAGACAATATGAAATCCCAGTTTATTTCAAACCCACAAACACTTTAAGACAAAAACTAGTCAACCCAAAAGACAAAACACTGAGCCACAAACAAAGCAATGTGGTCTACTCCATTCAGTGTAGTGAAGACTGCAGTGAGCGCTACACTGGAGAAACAAAACAGCCACTTCACAAGAGGATGTACCAACACAGACGGGCGTGCCAGAGTGAACCGTCATCTGCCGTACATCTTCACCTAGAAGCCACGGGCCATTCTTTTGAGGACAGTGAGGTTCAGATCTTAGCCAGGGAAAAGAACTGGTTTGAGAGGGGAGTTAAAGAGGCGATTTTTGTCAAAAAAGAGAATCCTTCTTTAAACAGAAATGGGGGAGTCAGACATAACTTGTCTCCCATTTCAGGGCTCTCAAGTCTCACGCATTGAGAGTGTGACACACGCAATTCGACGTGTTCACATGCTCACACGCCACACATGGCATTTCTCACGCTGATTTTATTTTTTTTCTGTGCCCAGAAAATCGGTCTGTGTGGCTCAGTTTATGCAGGCACTGTGCGTTTTCAGCGAAAAAAACCTCTCCCCCTCCTCCCCGTCCCGCTCCCCGGAAAAAAATCAGCCAATCAGAAAATAGATTGTTCTGTTGTTGGGCAGACTGTAGAGTGTAGTTTCAGCTGCTAAGCGCACACTGCGGTGATGATAAAACAAACTGAGAACCATCAGGTAATAACTTCATTTATATAACTCTCATTAGTTGCTTTGTAGTTTAAGTTTGCTCTTTAGACAAACATTTACAGCAGGGCTCTCAAGTCTCACGCATTAAGAGAGACAATTCGACGCGTTCACACGCTCACACGGCATTTCTCACGCAATTTACCCCCCCCCCCCCCCCCCCCTCCTCGGGAAAAATTGTTCACTCGCATCAACGCTTCACCTTAGCACCAGTCTTGATCCACCCTGATCCCTCACTGCAGTTTGTAGCTGAAGTGGATGCTTCCGATAGTGGTGTTGGGGGCGGTTCTGTCTCAGCGGTCTCAAATGGATCAAAAACTACATCCGTGTGCCTTCTTTTCTAAAAGATTGTCTCCCGCTGAATGCAATTATTAAATTGGGGACCGGGAACTACTTACTGTCAAATTGGCGTTACAGGAATGGAGACATTATTTAGAAGGTGCAGAACTTCCCTTTGTGGTTTGGACAGATCATACAAATTTGTCATATATCCAGTCAGCCAAGAGATTTAATTCCAGGCAAGCTCGCTGGGCTCTTTTCTTTGGGAGGTTCAATTTCACCTATCGTCCAGGGTCTAGAAATATAAAACCTGATGCTTTGTTCCGCCAGTTTTTGCTTCTCCCTAAGCTTCCATCAGCCCTGGAAACTTCGGAATTGTTGGTTGAACATGTCTTCCATTTACATGGCACACCTTTGGACATAGTTTCTGACAGAGGACCACATTTCATTTCACAAGTCTGGAGGAGTTTTTGCAAGGCCCTGGGTGCAAAGGCTAACCTTTGCTCACTTCTGGATTTCATCCACAGACAAATGGCCAATGTGAGAGAGCCAATCAGGACCTGGAAGCGGCTCTTCGGTGTGTTGCCACTCAGAACCCTTCAACCTGGAGCCAGTATCTTTCTTGGGTGGAATATGCGCACAACAGCCTTCCCTCAGCTGCAACTGGTATGTCTCCATTTGAGTGTTCCCTGGGTTACCTTCCTCCTCTGTTCCCTCAACAGGAGATTGATATTCCAGTTCCTTCCGTTCGTGAGCATCTGCACCGCTGCCGCAGCATTTGGAGAGTTGCTCGAGCTGCCTTGCTGCGCACAGCTGAGCGAAACAGGCAAATTGCAGATTGTCACCGCATTCCCTCCCCTGAGTATCAGCCTGGTCAGAAGGTATGGTTATCTGCAAAGGACATTCTATTAAAGGTTGACTCTAAGAAACCTGCTCCTCACTTCATCGGACCATTTAAGATCGACAGGATCATCAATCCCACAGCTACCAGCCGAGCCCCCTCCTCCTGCCCGTGTCGTGGATGGCCATCCTGCCTTTACTGTCCACCGCCTTTTGGATGTTCAGCCGCAGGGCAGGGGCTATCAGTACTTGGTGGACTGGGAGGGGTATGGTCCAGAGGAGCACACGTGGGTGTCCTGGGCCCTTATCCTGGATCCTGATCTGACCTCCGAGTTCCATCATACCCATCCAGACAAACCTGGTCATCCACCCGGTGGCATCCGTTGAAGGATGGGGTACTGTCACAGTGTGCACATGTTCTGTTCTCCTCTCTTCCTTTGTGTTTGTCTGTCCCCACATCTGTGGGCGTGGTGGCTCTGAGTGCAGGGAGGCACAGCTGGCTCCAACCTTATCACCACCAGCACTATAAGAGGCCTGGCTTTCCAGCTACTGCTTGTCAGTTTGTCTGCTACATGAACTTAACCCTGCCTAGATTCCTAGAAACCTGCCTGCCTGTCTAGTTTGTGCTCTGCTCCTTCTCTGCCAGTCCCCGTCGATCTCCTGGTCTCCAGTGCTCCAGCTCCATTCTGCCCTCTGGTCTAAATAAATCTTGTTTTTTCAAACTTTCAGTGGTTGGTCTGCTTTTGGGTCCTTCTCCTCTCTGTGACAAATACATGAATCACAGGAAGTGAGAATAATAGAGACCAGAGCCAATGATCAGATGTGTTTTTAAATGCAGTCTCAGCAGCAGCAGCTGCCCCTAAACAGTCACATGTCCATCAGGTCTGTGCTGACGAGAGGAGGAGAGATAAAAACATGATGAATGGGTGTGAAAATGCTCTAAGGAAAAAAAAATAATTGAAGAAGTGAGGAGGAGGACAGAGGGGAGCTCTGTAACATTGATTTAAATAAGGTGTAAAGGACAGAAGAGACATGGGGCAAAGGAGAAGGAGAGAGAGAAGGGGGGTAGAGGGAGAGAGAGAGAAAGGGAGGGAGAGGAAAGGGAGGGAGATGGAGAAAGAGGGGTAGAAAGACAAAGAGGGGGGTGAAAGGGACTGAGGTAGAAAGAGAGAGGGGGAGAAAAAAAAGAGAGAAAGGGAGAGGGAGAGAGAAGGTGGGGAGACAGAGGAGAGAGACAGAGGGAGACAGAGAGAGGGAGAGAGAAAGATGGAGAGAGAGAGAAAGAAAGGAAGAGGGGGAGAGAGAAAGAGATAGAAAGAGAGGAGGGAGAGGAAGCAAGAGGGAAACAGTGAGGGAGAGAGAGAGATGGAGAGGGACCGAGGGAGAGTGAGAGATACAAAGAGGGAAAGAGAGAAGAGAGAGAAAGGACAGGGATAGAGAGAGAAGAGAGAAAGGAGGGTTAAATGGGCCCATATCTGCTCTGCTTCAGGGAACAACAATGAATCAAATGTGCAGGTATTTCTCAGAGGAGAGAGAGACGCTCCTTTGACTGTTGTTGTCCTACTGGAATAAATGCTCATGTTACAGTCTGATCCAAATACAGCAAGGAGCTCAACTCACTAGTAATATAGCGCCTGGAGGTCGTTAACTGGGCCCTATGAGAGGTTTGATCAAATGAACTGTCAGAACATCTTAATTAGCAAATCAAAGTAATAAAGCAGGCTCAGGTCCAAAAGGAGGCGAGAGTCCAGTTTCAAATATGTGCATAGACAATATTCTGACATTAAAGGTGCGCTGTTTTGCACTCTTGTCTCCATGGAGATGTTGCTGTTTTGCCTTGATTATACCACAGTATGGAAATTAACTTGGTGATCACAATGGAGACAGGCTATTGGTCAGATCTATGGAGAAGCAAGCCTGCACATGGTAAGAATTCATGTTTTTAAAGTATTTTGGAGCTATAAAACTCCTGTAATTGAACAAATGTGAGGAAGATATGTTGCTTAAATGTTATCTCCTCAAAGGTTGTTTTGTTTCATTCACAAATGTTTGAGTAATCCTGCATTATTAGCCTGTGTACATCTCCAAAGCTCAAAATGCTCTATTCCACCTTGTGATGTCATGTAGAGGCAGTTTTCAAGTTAACATCTCCTTTTAAATTTAGTCTACTCCTGCAGAAATTGGTAGTTCCAGAGGTGAAATCATCCAAATGATTCTAGGGAAGATGTATGGAATTTAAAAACATAGTGGAGCACTGCCTGTATTACCACATGACATCACAATGTGGAGCAGTGTTTTCTGTTTGAGAATCACTCAAAATATGCAGGATTTGTGTGTTAAACATGTGTGAATGAAACAAAACACAACTCCAGGTTTGTTTGTGATGTGGAAACAACATCAGAGCAAACGCACATTTACAAGTCAGATCTGTGGAGCGGTGACGCGGCTCGCAGTAAGAATTTTTTTTATTTTACCTTTATTTAACCAGGAAAAAAGTCCCATTGAGATTCAAAGATCTCTTTTTCAAGGGAGTCCTGGCCAAGAGGCCCACACAGTACAACTCACAAGACGACAATTAAATATAAGGTCAACACAGATAAAATGTTAAAACAATTAGAAACACAATACGACTCACCAGACAACAAATAAATCTAAAATCAACACAAATAAAATGATGAAAAACAGTTTAAAAACATTGGCATATCATCGATTGCGTTTCCAGGTCCTTTAAAAGAGTATTAAAAGAAGCCATAGGTACGAGTGTTTGAAGTTTTAAAACTCTCTGCAAACAATTCCAGTCTGCTGGAGCACGGTACTGAAAACACAGTTTTCCTTTCTCTGTTCTCACAGTAGGAACCAGCAACCAGCTGGTTCCTACCTTTGAACAGCAGTGGTTTAGGAACCAGCAACGTGAAAGAATGCATGTATTTCAAGGTATTTATGGGCAATAAAAATGCATGTAACTAAATACATGGGAGATGCTATAATGCGGAACACTCCAAGTAGTTTTGTTAAAGGTCCCATGGCATGAAATTTTCACTTTCTGAGGTTTTTGAACGTTTATGTGAGCTCCCCTACCCTGTTTAGGGCCCCCCCCATGGTTAAAAGCTGTGAAATGTCTAAACTGAGCATTTGCGATCCTTTTCTGCGTTACAAAAAATCGAAGCTCAAACGGGCGAGTTTGAACAAGGCACCTTATTGACGTCAGATCGAAAAAAGAAATGCAAATGCAGTTCCACCCCCGTCTGTCTGTACTCAGCGTCTCTGTAAATCACGCCCAGAGAGTTTGGACTGCGAATGTGCTAGGCAATGCGAAATGCGTTTTTTTATTTGCCTGGAGGCACGTCCGAGTGTTTCTAGGCTCGGAAGTCCTTTATCTGAGCCTCTGGACCTTTGAACAGCAGTGGTTTAATTTTATTTTATGTGGAAATGCGTGAAAAGTCCCTCAGTCGTCCAGGTAGAATCCATGATAAAATCATCATAAAATTATCATGGATTCTACCTGGACGACTGAGGGACTTTTCACGCATCTTAAGAAAAACTACGAGCCCCTTTTATGTGGAAATGTGTTTATTTTTCAATGGAACGCTTCAAATCTCTCCCCCCGTGCAAAAAACAAGGAAATGGATCAGCTGACAGCTCAGAGCAAGAGCGGAGCGTTTGGCCACGCCCCCACCCTCTACTATTGGCCAGCTCTTTTCTCCTCATTTGCATTCAAGCAACAACGCCCATTATGACCTGTTCTGAGGGAGAAAAAAAATACTCTTTCTCATCTTATCTCTGTTTCTCATGCACTGAGTGTTGATTTTGAAGAAGGATTCATTTACAGTATTAGGGAACCATTAAGGAGCCATATAAAAGCATCAAGAAGTACCATGTCATGGGATCTTTAATATCTTTTAAGCATTTTCTTTTTTGTATCAATTGATTTCCGCAGTTTGTCACTACTCATTAAGACCTTATATAGAACAAACGTAACTAAACACATTGTATTGATTTTGTGTATGTCACCAGCCCTCTGCCCCTCCCTCTACCTCTCTTTCTCTATCTTTTCTCCAATTATGTCTGCATTGTCCTCCACCGCTCCCCTCTCTCAGGTTGAACAAGAGGTCAAAGTTCCTTATTTCAGGACCCCCACTGCCATGGAAACGTGCAGACTTACCCAAGCATTCGTTTAAATGGCCTCAATGGGCATGCTATAGTTTACATTCTAACCTGCAGCTGGCGTCACCGAATCTGCTGCGTTTTCTTTTCCTCTGGCCGTGGCGTCAAGGGTTAAAATCTCAGCCCACGTATGTTCTCGGCTCCTCTCCTGAAGCACTGTGCGGGAAATCAATGTCCCTATTTTTGTATTGTGGCGCATAGAAGCAAACAAGTAAAGATATTTTACACTCATTTACGCAGATAATAAATAAGAAGTTCTTTAAGAAGTTCCTCTTTGTCCATGTTTTATTATGGCTAGTCAAAGTGTAGTATTACCAAAAATTCTCCAATTGACATTTTACAGTCATTTAGTAGGCTGTAAATACATACAAATGCATACACAACTGCTCTATGGCAATTCAACTACATAACTTCTTCTACTACTACTACTACTACTATTAACTACTTAATTAACCTCAATAGAGCATGAACAAAGACTTACAACTGAATTCATAATGAAGAAATATAAAAAGTGATTCAGGCTTAGTAACTACTTAATTAAGTAGGAGTTAGGGTTAACTACACTGCCTGACAAAAGTATTAGTGTATTTCTGAACTTTCATAAATAATGATAACAAGACGTATTGGTAATGACAACAAATCAATTTATTGATATATTAAAGCAAATTTCATCATGTGTAAAGGCATATTATTGCAAAAATGTGGACTTATCGCAGTGTAGGTCTAATCCAGGACTAGACTAGGACTATCATCCTAATACTTTTGTCAGGCAGTGTAAGTCTGAATCATTCTTATTCATGCTTTATTAAGGCTATTCAACGTATAGCCATTATGCACATTCAACTCATTCATCTGAAAATCTGTTGTGTGCTGTGATTTGATCATTTAAACTTAATGCACTTTCCCACACAGCAGCCATGCGTGGAACTTGAGAGGGCAAATAGTTTGAACCTGTGACCATCTCGTTGCATTTTGAATACTCAACCCACTGCACTGCTAACCTAGGAAATCCCAGGCTGCTTTCATTCGTTCCGATCTGAAAGACAGCCTGGCAACCATGGCAAGTGAGCTCTCCCGATTCTGGGAGCCAATCAGAGAGCGGGGAGGGGTGGAAAGACGGTGACGCGTACTATGTGACAAACAGAAGCTTGTAGTTTGAACTGACAACTGACATGATTGGATATGGGCTACGTATACGCCAAATGATAGACATTCGTAACGCACAATAAACGGCCGTTGGCGATCGTAAACTACACCTCCGCTACGAGATATTTTGAAGGTGGCTTCCAGATCATATCTCACTTGTGATATGGTCAGGTGCAACTGCACTGCAGGTTAAAATCAGAAAAGCGTGCCAAAAAGAGTCGCTACAGAGGAGGGACAGTGAATACAATGGTGGATTTGTAGAATTTTTGATCATGAAAACCAAATATGAAAACTATATGACTCTGTATCTTAAATCCCTCACTATATTAGCTTCTTAGTACAATGTTGAAAGATGCACTATGTAACTTTTCTGTTCATCTGCTTGTCACCATGAAGATGTTATTACTTTGCCTGAAATGTTTCACAGTGTGACATCAAGGTTACAGGCTTATGCAGTATCTTGTATTTATTTTACCTTGGGCAGAGTTTTCAAAAATACCTTCAACAACGTGCGTTCTTACTGTGAGTGAGGAAGCTCGCCTCTCTGCAGATGTGACATGCAACTTTGCATCGTGACTATAGCTGCTTGTGATAATGCTGTAGTGTGTAATATTCCAAGGAAACAATAACAATATATACAATCTCCATGGAAACAAACCAGTCGAGGACCATAGAGCAGAAAAGTTACATAGTGTTTTCATTGTTTCTTAGATAGACCATGGATGGAGACAATCCCAATGAATGCCATACTGTGGAACATTCCAGATAAAAACGACACCTCCATAGACCATCAATTTACACTGTTCACCTTTTAAACACTGGTATACAAATAAACATGAAGTAACACTGGCTAAGGCACACAGTACTTTCAATACAATACATTTTTGTGCTTTGCTAATTGTGATTTCTAGCAAAGAACAGAAATGAGCTAAATCTGCTGGACTATAAGTTTCATATTGTTGTCTATCTATTGGTATTGTCTAATTCTTTGCATTGACATAAAATGGAGACTCCTTCATATAACCCCACAATACCTTAAAGGTACACTGTGTAGGATGGTGGCGCATTGGTGGATGGTGGGTAGTGCAATTCCGGTTCTAGCTACGGCAGACTTCGAGGGTCATACACAACAGTAATAAGTAGCAGAATCTCCCAGGAAGCAGTAGGTGGCGGTATGCGCAAGCAACGCGAGGCTCACACAAGGCTATAATCGCGAAAGTGTATATTGTAGCCGAAAAGTACTACAAGAAGTTTGGGATATGAAATTGGAGCCACAGATGTTTAGGACCTGACTAGCTGCTAGGTCCGAAATGTTGCTCCAGTTTCATATCCACAGACTTCTACTGGGGCGGCAGTTGGTAGAGCGCTTGTCCACTGATCCAAAGGTTGGCGGTTCAAATCCCGCTCTTGACATAAGAAACATCAGTGGTTGAGTGGTCAAATCCACTGACCCACAGGTTAGTTGGTACGACTCCAGCTCCCACAGATGAATGCTGCCGTTGTGTCCTTGGGCAAGACACTTAACCCTCCTCGCCCCCAGTGTCTGCGTACACTGGTGTGTGAATGTGTGTGTTAATGGGTGATTGGTTCCTTGTTGTAAAGCGCTTTGGGTGCCTTGAAGGTGGAAAAGCGCTATATAAAGATGTGACCATTCTTGTATTACATTTCGGCTATAATGTACACTTTTTTCGATTAGAGCCTCATTTGTTATTTCTAGCGTTATATGCGATGTATGTGCGGAGTAAGTGTGATCCGGCAACATGCTTGTCGTTGGTTATCGAAACACGTACTATCTCGTTGTGTGAAATCCACGGGCCAGTGCTGACAGCTATAAAGAAAACGGCGAAGGCGGAGCCCAAAATACAGTATGTCCTTCTGCGGCTCTCGTAATTAAAATGGATGCCGCTACATGGGGAAGATCCCCCTTTTATGCAGGTGAAATCGACTATATCGAAGTCCAACAGAATACTTTGATTTCACGATGGAAGTGAAAAGGCTTGGAAAACACTCTTTTGAATGGGTATCTTCAATTTCGGTAATAAACGGGTAAAAATCTTACACAGTGTACCTTTAAAGGTCCTATATTACACAAAATTGACTCTTCTGAGCTTTAAATCATGTTATCATGCTCTTAACTTCTCAAAAACAGACTTGGAGTTGTGTTTTGTTTCATTCACACTTGTTTGACTAACCCTTTATTATTAGTCGGTATACATCTCCAAACCTCAAAATGCTCTGTTCCACCTTGTGATGTCACAAAGTGGTAGTTTTCAAGTTAACATCTACTTTTTACCTTTTGTTCAGTAAAGTTTGGCAATTCCAGGTCTGAAATTATTCAAATGATTCTAGCTGTTTACACTGATGTGAGAATGAAAAAAAACAAAACAACAACCAAAAAATACAAAAAAGGTATGCTTGTGATGAGGAAATAACATTATAACAGAAAACGGAGTATGAGCCCTTAAATTTCATATTCAAATTCAATACAAAGCTACCTAATTCTGATTTCTAGCAAAGAATGACCAAAACCTGTACAATAAATTTGACATTGTTAGCAATTCTTATCTGTAGTTGTCTAATTACTTGCATTGCCACAAAATGGAGAATCCTTTATATAACCCCACAACAATACATTCATTATTATAACTCAGTGTGTGTGTGTGTGTGTGTGTGTGTGTGTGTGGTAGCTTGTATTTACTGCTATTGTCACCAGATTAGCCAAGTCCTGATGCAATCCAAAAATCAATACAGCGCAGACAGGCTATACACTTTTGACTAAAAATATCAATGCAGTTCTCCACAGCAGCAGGTCCCTATACCTGAATGAGACCCGTACATGAACGCTGACTGACATCTCAAGCTCTTTGGGGGGTTGCAACAGCTGTGGACTTTTTCCAAATGTTCAAATCCTCCATATTTGAAAGAAAAAACAAGAGCAAAATTGTTCAAAATTCTCACCGCAAATTTCAAAGTGTGTGGTGTCTCTGTAGTCATACCTGGAGGGACGTTTCTGTTTTTTGAATCCATCTTCTCTGCTTGTTCTTCGTCTTAGTGGACCAGGCTACCTCCATCCAACGCTAATCTGCTGCTTCTCTTCTCCTTCCTTGCTTCCTCGGTTCGTTTCCTTCTCGTCTCCTCCGCTCGTTCCCTAGATTGTCATTTGGCGTTTTTTTCTTTCCTTCTTTTTTCCTTTCGTCTCCGCTCTCTTCTACAGTTTCTCAGTGACGGTGAGATGCCTGTGCACTGGAGTGATGTCACTAGACAAAAAATACAAATAAATAATCAATATTTTGTCCAAAAATCTCATGAAAAATCTGAAAAATTCCAGTCTGGTTTTGTATCTGGAAATTCCGCCGTGGTGTTAGGAAAGGCAGTCATAGTAGGCAGGTTGGCTGGTTGGAAAATAAGAGGATAGGAGATAGGAGACGGAGTGAGCGTGCTCCGGGCAGGTTTCCATGGCAACACTGTCTCATGAATGCAGCGAGAATAAAACAGGGATGTGTGTACAGGCAGGAAAAGAAAGAGAGAAAGCATAGGAAATCAAATGTGTGTGTGTGTGGTGTGTGTATTTGATCAAAATATACAAACTGCAGTTCTATATGTGTCATATTCATCTTATGGTTTGTGTAACTTTTTTCCAGTGAAGGGTCAGTCACCAGGTCTCCAGGTATCCAGGGCTACATGTTCCCCAAAGCAAAGTATTTTACTATTGTTACGTCTTGGCTGAGGGGGAAACCATGGGGCAACATTTAAAGGAAAAATTCCAGCTCCCCAAAACCACCAGCAAACTCACAGTAACTACACATTCAATGGTTTATTTAAATATTTAAAATGCATCTTGCACACAAGATCCGGAGGACTCCAGGCGAAATTCCTGCGGAAACAAAGCTTAAAGGGACAGTGTGTAAGATTTTTACCCGTTAATTACTGAAATTGAAGATACCCATTCAAAAATACATTGTTTTCCAAGCCTTTTCACTTCCATCATGAAATCAAAGTATTCTTTTGGACTTAGATATAGTCACATAAAAGGGGGATCTTCCCCATATAGAGGCAGCCATTTTGAATACGAGAGCCGCAGAAGGACATTTGGGCTCATCCTTCGCCGAGGCTCCTGCTAACAGCTGCTCAGCCGCGCTGCATATGGCTCCCCCCTTCCCCCCTCCCCTTCCCCTTCTCTCCTTCGCTCCTCTGCTCCCATATGCAGCCAGGAGCGAAGGAGAGAAGGGGAGAGAGGGGGGAGGAGCATGCTGCCGGATCACACATCGTAATGGATCTAACACGTATTTTGGACTAAATTGTTTTATTGGATTTTATTCGCTGGATCCTTATGGACAGATTGAGACCAAGTTTATGGTGAAATACAGAGTTTGACCTGTGCAGAGCCTTCAAAGGTAAGCTAAGTAAGCTAAGTTTTGTGCTTTTCTGTATAAAAGCCCCATGTGCTCGGGGAGTGATTGTTTTGCAGGGAAATGAATTGCATAGTCAAAAAGAGGAGACTGTAAGGTTTCATTTGATGTGTAGATTGTCATGAATCATGATCGGGATTGTGTGTTTTCATGCGGAAAAAAAAAAAAAAAGTGTTTTATGTATACAGCGGTTCGTGCACGCGAGCTGGCGGCGCTACGTCGCGCCCGGGTGACCCTCGAGGTCTGCCATAGCCAAAAGAGGAAGTGGAATAGCTAGTAACCACCTATGCGCCACGAATCCTACACACTGTCCCTTTAAAAAAAAAAAAAAAAAGTTTCTCATCGAATCTACACAATTCACGTAAGTCACCTGTTTTGGCTTCAAAACCATTAATTTTGCCTAAAGGTGAGCAATTTTCATGCCTGACCATTACCTAAAAGTCCCAGTATTATCCTAACATTACTGCCTGTTGACCTGCTGTGCCTGTGCTCCACTTCCCTGGTCACTCTGTCCCTCAGGTTCCCTCAGGTTCCCTCAGGTTCCCTCAGGTTCCCTCAGGTTCCCTCAGGTTCCCTCGGGTTCCCTCAGGTTCCCTCTGGTTCCCTGTCCACAGTCTCTGGCTGCTCCTCTCCCTGTCCACCTTCAACCTGGGCTGCAGAGGACGTGGAGGCTCCAGCAGCCCCTCCAGAGAATATAACTGGTATTTTAGAGTATTTTGCAGCATCTATAGATCCCTTTACCGTTAGTAAACAGACGTGACGTCACCGGCATGTGCGCGTATTGTTGACCCAGAATCAACCACGGCGGACCATAGCGGAGTATCTGATTATTACAAGTTATTGAATATGAACGATAGGGAAAGCTACATTCAAAAGCTCACGTTGAGCAACGGGGTTCGACTACCAGATCCTTATGCGATCACGGAGTGGCAGTACGACCGCAGAAAGTGGCCAGATTTACAGTGGCCAGATATCCACTGTTATTTAGTGGAGAAGCCCAGCGTGTATACAAGAGAGAAAGTGCGCGCATACAAATCCATGGATACCTACCAGTTTGCCGTGTGTGGCCATGTACAGGAGGTAAAATACCACGATATCGATGGGGAGTTTTGCGTGTTGGCATCTGATGTTCTCCCCAGTCAAAGACAAGGCCACAAGACGACCATGTACAATGCTTGGGCGATCATCAACAAGCGCGAGAACTACGTTCTGACCGCCAACTGCACGTGCGTTGCGGGGTAAGTAACATACGACTTAATTCACGAGTCACAGATGTGATCTCAGTCATGTCAAATGCCATTTATGATGGTCCTGCGAAAACTTATCATGCATTTTAACAAAGTTATTCGTGTTCGTTTACATGTGTCTGTCGTAGTGGTTACCCGGTTAATATGTCTGTGAGCTTTGCGGTGTCCTGTGCTTGCTAGTTAATCATGCTGCTTGTTTAGGGTAATTTGTTTAGGGTAATCTCTTCTCTTCTATATCTTCGCTGGGGGTTTTATGGCGGCAGTGGCTTTGTTTTGAGTCAGCACTGCGCGCACATTCAGTGATGATGTAGCTTTGAAACTCATCTATAGCGAGATTTAAAAAAATCTTTTAGCCCGCAACTTCTCCGCAATGACTTTCTGCCGCTTCTCCATGTTTCCACGCTCATCACTGAAACTGGCGGGGTTCAGCGTAGAGAAAGGGGTGGGACCGCTCTCGTAAGCTATTATATCCTGATTGGTTTAGTCCACTGTCTGTATTGAAGATGGACCAATGGACCGCCCCCTTTAAATTGTGGGGCACTGGGAAGTGACGAGCAGGGGACGCCATCAGGGCAAGATAGGTAAGATCTGCTCATTAGATTAGATGTATTTAATTGTTTATTACAAACAAACAAACAAACAAAAACATTAACTTTAATTTAAATTTAAAGATGCATTGTGTAACTTTTCTGGTGGAGGGTCTTTCAAATGCTTTCCCCCATGGAGGTGTTATTGCTTTGTCTGGAATGTTTCACAGTATGACGTTAAACCTTTCTGCTATTATTATCTTTCTGCTATGAAAATACTGTAAGCTGACCCGGGTCTCCACAGATCTGACCTGTAACTTGGCTTCACTTAATTTAAAAAGTTTACTATCAAAGCAATAACATCTCTATGGAAATAAGCAAGCGAGGGATCCAGAAAAAGTACACAGTGCACGCTTAACAGTGCATTGTGTAACTTCTGCTTTTCTCCATGGAGATTTTATTGCTTTGTCTGGAATGTTTCACAGTATGGCATTAAACCTCTCAATCTTCATGGAGACCAAACCAAACCAAGTTACAGGCCAGATCTGTGGAGAGGAAACCCCACTCACAGTCAGGATACCTGTATTTCTAGGTATTTTTGAGCTATAAAACCACCTGTGATTGAATAAATGTAAGTTAGATCTGTTTACATTTCAGGCACAGCAATGACATATCTATGGAAACAAGCAGGTGACAGACCCCCAACCAAAAATAATAATGCAACTTTAATCAAAGCTAAATGTTTTATTTTATAATGTGGAACCACCAAAGCAAGTACGCGGAGGATCCTTGACCAGAAAAGTTACATGGTGCAGCTTTTAGTCTGTTTAGCCAACAACAACCATGTCTATGTGTTTGGATCATAGACTGTTTACAGTGAACCCTCACTGATTTACTGTCCGCGGCCTCGCTGTTTCGCGGATTTTTTTTTTCATTTTTTTTTTCATTTTTCTTATAGTGTAACATTTTTTTAAAATAGTGTAACAATGTGTTCTGCGTCCTGATTGGCTAAGAGACTAGACCAGGACTAAACGTGGACTAAACCAGGTCTAGACCAGAACTAAACCAGGTCTAGACCAGGTTTAGACCAGGTTTAAATCACTCCGTGCGGCTTTTGCATCCGTTTGTGCATGTTCGGTTTGTGGCTCGGGTTGAGAGCACGCGGTCCGGGCGCCACGGTTCTATCTCGTGCTCGCAGCCCTGGTGTACACGGGGCCTCGCGCTTAGGGTGACCATTCGTCCGGATTTCATCCGGACAGTCCGGTTTTAGAGCTGTCTGTCCGGCCGTCTGTCACGTGTCCTCCCTTTTTACATTTTGTCCTCCTTTCGGACCCTCATCGGCCACCGTTGCATAAATCGTCATAAATCCCCACCCATTATTCACACTTGCTACTCTGCGATGTTCGCCGTTTCCCAATTCAGCGAATGCACGGTTCGGAGTGTGGTCTCAGTCTGCAGTCGAGGCGGTGCATACTCGCTGAGCCCTGAGTGCAGTCCGGGGATCACATGGGCGTCTGCGAAATGGAACAGATCCCGCCTCAGCACAAGTGTCCTCCTTTCCTGTTTCATGCCGGTGGTCACCCTACTCGCGCTGCATTTTCTCATATTTGTCTCTAGTTTAAACACTCAAACTTTCATAGATTTTCAACAAAATGTATTAATAGTGACGCGTGGGGGGAGACACGGCCCCGAAAGCCCCGCCAGACGCGCGAGGAGCACTGCCACGTCCCGGGACGAGACGTGCACCAACCCGTTGGAGAAGTGCGCGACACGTGCTGCTCTGTCACGGATTTGTCCAGAATAAACCCCTCATTGTGGAATTATATTTAAGTAAACAAACAAAATATTTGTTTCAGTATAGTATCATAGTTCATTTTTATTGAGACAGTGGACTTTAAAAAAAAATTGTTTTATATCCTTTATTATGCAAAATTGACACTTTTAAGCTTTAACCCAAGTTATAATGATGTGACCTCCTCAAAAACAAACCTGCAATTGTGTTTTGTTACTTTTACACCTGTCTGAGTAAACTTTTATTAATCTGTCTACATCTCCAAAGCTCAAAATACTCCTTTAGAGATTAGCAATTCCAGATCTGAAATTATCCAACTGATTCTAGCGAAGGTGTATGAAGTTTAGAAACACAGTGGAGCACTTCCTGTATTACCACATGACATGAGAAGATGGAACAGTGTTTTTCAGT
The DNA here is from genome assembly GCA_036785185.1 of Paratrypauchen microcephalus. Taxonomy (NCBI): domain Eukaryota; kingdom Metazoa; phylum Chordata; class Actinopteri; order Gobiiformes; family Gobiidae; genus Paratrypauchen; species Paratrypauchen microcephalus. The sequence continues at coordinate 1,207,442 of JAVJIX010000172.1, forward strand.
TTGAGAGAAGAATTCAGTCTAAATATGCAGAGTTTGTGTGTTAAACGTATGTGAATGAAACAAAACACAACTCCAGGTTTGTTTGTGGTGAGGAAACAACATTAGAACAGAGATTAGAAAATTTTTTATTATGGAATCTTTAACCATAAACCAGACAGAAAGAAATGCATGTGGTATTTGTAACGGGTTAAACGTAGTATCAAACTGTGTAATATTGGTGTATAAGGAGAGACACACAGAGGTGGTATGAGACTGTAGAGGAGGTCCCTTTAGGGGGTTGCCACGGTGAATCATTCTCTGGTGTTTTGCTCGGGGGCATGTGTTTCTATGACAAATCTGCTCCATATCTACTACAGAGGTACACAAAGGCTACAGTGATTTTAACCTATCACCAACACTACAAACATGGAAGGAATAAACAGAAGTTAATTTTTAAAGGGCCCATATTACACTACAGTGGTACCTCACCTTACGAAATTAATTCGTTCCAGAAGTGGACGTAACGTGAAAAATTCGTAAGTTGAGTAGCTATTTCAATGGAAAAAGCCTGACTCGTTCCAAGGCCCCGATCCAAGTTTTTTTTTTTTAATAGTGTAACTTTTTTTAATAGTGTAACATTGTGTTCTGCGTGTTTCTCACATTTGTCTCTCGTTTAAACACTCAAACTTTCATAGATTTTCAACAAAATTATTAATAGTGAAGCGTGTGGGGGGAAGGGGGAGGGGGGAGAAGACTGCGCTCTGACACGTGTGATAGCGCAGCATGACCCGGCGCGGAGCTGACAGCAGGTCTAGACCAAGGTCTAAACCTGGACTGGACCAGGACTAAACCTGGACTGGACCAGGACTAAACCTGGACTAAACCAGGACTAAACCTGGACTAAACCAGGACTAGACCAGGTGGATTAAAGCAGCGAGGAGGGGACTGCACGCATCTGAGCGCATGAACGCATGAACGAGACCCATGCAAGAGCTGTGGGCTCCTCCTGGTTTAGTCCAGGTTTAGTCCTGGTTTAGTCCAGACCACCGCGGCTCCTCTAGACCTCCTCTAGACCTGGTCAGGTCTAGAGGAGGTCTAGACCACCACGGCTCTTGCATGGGTCTCGTTCATGCGTTCATGCGCTCAGACTGCGTGCAGTCCCCTCCTCGCTGCTTTAATCCACCTGGTCTAGTCCTGGTTTAGTCCTGGTTTAGTCCTGGTCCAGTCCAGGTTTAGACCTTGGTCTAGACCTGCTGTCAGCTCCGCGCCGGGTCATGTGCGCTATCACACACGTGTCAGAGCGCAGTCTTCTCCCCCCTCCCCCTTCCCCCCACACTTCACTATTAATAATTTTGTTGAAAATCTATGAAAGTTTGAGTGTTTAAACGAGAGACAAATGTGAGAAAAATTTAAATCCAGTCTGAGAAAAGCGTATAATGTGTGTGGCTGAGCGCGCATTATTTGAATTTTTGAGATTTCGAGTTTCGTAACTTGAATTTTCTTTCGTATCTAGAGACCATTTTACCGTGAAGGCGTTTCGTAACTTGAAATTTTCGTTTGTTGGGTCATTCGTAAGGTGAGGTACCACTGTATTTTCTGATCTGTTCTAATGTTGTTTCCTCATCACAAACAGACCTGGACTTGTGTTTTGTTTCATTCACACATGTTTAACACACAAACCCTGCAGATTTAGTTCTTCTCTCAAATGATGTGTGAAGAATCCCTCAGTCGTCCAGGTAGAATCTATGGTAAAAGGAGAAATTCAATTTGTCAACTGGACAAAGTTTATTTGTCCAGTGGAAACCAGTTGGAAACAAGGGGGCTAGCCAGGTCAGGTCCAGAGGTGTGAAAACAGCTATCAGGGTTTGAATGGGTATGCTAAACTAGATGCCAGAGAGAAACTGAAAAAAACAAAAGACAGAAAGCTGAAAACAAAGAGGTGGGATAGTTTCAGAATAATTTCAGTGTAGTTAGCTCGTCCTTGCAGCTAGATATAAGCAGTGTCCATCAGCACTCTAACCAGAACGGACGAAGCAACTTGGATGAGCTGCCAAACGTTTTCGACCAAATAAAGCTAACCGGCTGGTTAGCTCAACTGGTAAGCCCCCCCCCGGCAATTAGCAAGCCAGTGTGGGTCCGTGGGCAAGACCCTTCACGGTACTGTCCCCGGGCGCCAAAAGATGGCTGCTCACTGCTCCTGAAAAAGGACGGGTCAAATGCAGAAGTCAAATTTCTCCCGTGTGTCACTGTGTGTCATTGTGTGTGAGACCAAATAAAGGCTTAATCTAAATTGAATTTCTCCTTTTACCTTCTTCTCTCAAATGCAAAATATTCATTTCCACCTTGTGATGTGATGTGGTATTACAGGAAGTGCGCTACTGTGTTTTTAAACTCCAAACACCTTCACTAGAATCATTTGGATGATTTCACATCTGGAACTGCCAGTCTTATCTGAACTAAAGGAAAAAAGTAAAAAGTAGCTGTTAACTTGAAAACTACCACTAAATGACAGTGTGTAAGAAGAAGAAGAAGTGACTTTGCTGATCTCACACAGGATAAATTCTTCTCTGCATTTAACCCATCCTGTTATTAGGACCTTGAACTTTAATACCACTGCTACAACTACTACTACTATAGTAGTAGTAGATTATTTCACTTGTGTCTAGTGTATTTTTTAGTTTTAAAGGTACACTGTGTAGGATGGTGGTGCATTGGTGGATGGTGGTTATTGCAATTCCGGTTCTAGCTACGGCAGACTTCGAGGGTCATAAACAGCAGTAATAAGTAGCAGAATCTCCCAGGAACCAGTAGGTGGCGGTATGCGCAAGCAACGCGTAACCCACCATTAACCCGAAAGTGAAAGTGTGTGAAATCCACGGGCCAGTACCGACAGCTGTAAAGAAAACGGCGAAGGCGGAGCCCAAAATACAGTATGTCTTTCTGCGGCTCTCGTAGTTAAAATGGATGCCGCTACATGGGGAAGATCCCCCTTTTATCCAGGTGAAATCGACTATATCTAAGTCCAACAGAATACTTTGATTTCATGATGGAAGTGAAAAGTCTTGGAAAACACTATTTTTGAATGGATGTCTTCAATTTCGGTAATTAACGGGTAAAAATCTTACACAGTGTACCTTTAAGGAGGTGTATTTTGCAGGGTATTCCCTACTGATGCAATTTTAGTAGTAAACAAAAATTAAAAAAAACAAATTTCAGTTTTGTTTTTGTTTTTCATTTAAAATTTGTATCTGATGTCTCACATTTACAAACAAAACTTATGAATGAGCAGATCCGTTGCATGAGAATGAGCAAAAATCAGTCTAAATCTGCAGGGTTTGTGCGTCTAAACATGTGTGAATGAAACAAAACTCAACTCCAAGTGTGTTTGTGATGAGAAAACAACATTATAACAGATCAGAAAATAGTGTAACCAGTTCAGTTTTTCTGTTTTTATTTGTATATTTTTGTTTGCTCAAATTATGAATGTGTTCAAAATAAACCCTCAGCCTTTTTAGCAGGTCTCAAAATGAAATTGTGGAGTACAAAGTAAAGATACCTGCTCGCAAATGTAGTAAAGTAAAAGTAACAAGCATCCACTGTAAAATGTACTTAAGTAAAGCACAGATACGTACTACTTTTACTTCGTTACAATCCACCACTGGAACAGGACCAAACCACATCCACATTAGGACCAATTCAAGACCAGACTGACAGTGTGAACACCCCCATGTTGTATTCTTTAATTTTCTTATCGTCTTTAGCAGCAGTGTGCTTAGTGTCCTCGATATCTCCTGCACTTGTGTGTATTAAACCAGTCTATATGTTTCAGATGTTTAGACTGAGCTGAGCTGGAGACTGCAGAGAGGAGAAACCCCGCCCGGTGGTGACTCATGAGCACTGCGCCTGTCTCTTTGTCCACTCGGCTTCCTGTTTTATCTGCTGCTGCTGCTGTGAGGAGCTGAGTATCATCAGAGTTTAGGTGCTGTAACTCACACTAATGCAGCAGGAGGGGGTTCAAACACGATTAACCTCCTGAGACCCGCCCATTCATTTGTGTCCGTTATAGTGGACATTGAGTTAACCAGTCTGTCTTTTAATTGTTTTGAGATACTCTTTGTGGCTGCACTATGATTAATAAATAAATACTGTAAATAAATAAATAATACATAAAATATAAAAATAAATAAATACGTAAATAAATATAAAAATAAATAAATACATAAATGAATAATACATAAAAAAATAAAAGTAAATAAATACGTAAATAAATATTGAAATAAATAAAAGTAAATAATAAATAATACATAAAAATAAATAAATATGTAAATAAATATTAAAATAAATAAATAAATAATACATAAAAAAATGTAAATAAATATTAAAATTCATATAAATAAATAAATAATACATAAAAAAATATGTAAATAAATATTAAAATAAAAATACATAAATAATACATAAAAAATGTAAATAAATATTAAAATAAAAATAAATAAATAAATAAATAAATAAATAAATAATACATTAAAAAAATATATTAAAATTAATATAAATAAATAAATAATACATAAAAAATACAAATAAAAATATGTAAATAAATATTAAAATAAAAATAAATAAATAAATTAATTAATTAATCAATTAATTAAAAAAAAAAGGGAGTCTAAAAACTTTTTGAGGTGACTGTAGAAGCTTGTGAGAGATGTTGGTCATCAAAAAAAAAAAAGAAAAATAAAGTTTTTGTTAGGTTGTTAACATGGATTTAACACCAAAATGTCCCCGACGTCCATTACAGAGGACATGTTACAACATTATGAATAAAAATAATTAACAAAATGTAAATGCTAATGCTAATAATAATAATAATAATAATAATAATAATAATAATAATTTAGATACACTTTTAGATACACTTCTTTTCTTCAGGTCGCAGGAGGTTAGAGCAATGACAGAAATGTTGCATTGAAATTTTGCTCAAAGGCTCCATATAACGCCATTTTCTCATCTGTTATAATGTTTCCTCATCACAAACACACCTCTTCATTATCTCAAACATATTTTTTAAACTTTGACTTATAATATTCATAACTAACAATTTAGTATTTTATGTGCCTATATTTGAAATGGACTCTTGTGAGCTTTATGTTAGAATCCTGTTACCTCCTCAAAAACACCTGTAGCTAGTTGTGTTTTGTTTCATTCACACATGTTTAAAGAATCCTTTATTATTAATCTGTTTACATCTCCAAAGCTCAAAATGCTCTGTTCCACCTTGTGATGTCATGAAGTGGCAGTTTTCAAGTTAACAGCTCCTTTTTACTTTTAGTTCAGTAGAGATGGGCAATTCCAGGGCTGAAATCATTCAAATGATTCTAGTGAAGGTGTATGAAATCTGAAAACACAGTGTCTTCTTGTATTACCACATGACATCACAATGTGGAACAGAGCATTTTGAGCTTTGGCGATGTAGACAGACCAATAATAAAGGATTATTCAAACATGTGTGAATGTAACAAAACACAACTCTAAGTAAGATTGTGATGTGGAAACAACATTATAACACAGATCAGAAAATAGTTTAATATGGGCCCTTTAACTGCTATACTCTTACTACCGTACTTTTCGGACTATAAGCCGCTACTTTTTTCTCACAATTCGGACCCTGCGGCTTATAATCAGGTGCGGCTTATGTATGGATTAATTCTTTATCAAGACAGCGATTGTAGCGGGTAAACCTAGGTCCACTGCACGTGTCAGCGATTTTCACCCTATTGCTATAATTGAAAGGACCCGTTCGGTATTTATACCACTTACAACTACATATATATTACAGGGACGGGAGCACCATGATGATGCGTTTAAGGTATTACATTATTTTATTTTGCCGGGATATTTCTTCTTACGATGTTAAAAATGTGCACAGTTTGAAATAAAACAAATATATCTGTATTTTGCATTTGTTTGCGACAACTGAAGTAAAGCACTACCTTATGGGAAATTCCCACGGCCGGAGAATTGACCAATCACGGAACTAGTTGCGTTTCTCATGAAAGTTAATCGACCAGTTTCAAAGCTACGTCACCACTGAATGTGTGCGCAGTGCTGACTCAAAACAAAGCCACTGCTGCCATAAAACCCCCAGCGAAGATATAGAAGAGAAGAACTCGAATAAAGAGAAACAGATGGAATAAATGATAGTTCATATCATTCAACTGACATACACACAAGTGAACACCTGCTGCTTGTTTAGGGTCATTTGCCCAGGTGTTCAATGGTGTTTAATCATGCTGATTAACTAGCAAGCACAGGACACCGCAAAGCTCACAGACATATTAACCGGGTAACCTCTACGACAGACACATGTAAACGAACATGAATAACTTTGTTAAAATGCATGATAAGTTTTCGCATGACCATCATAAATGGCATTTGACATGACTGAGATCACATCTGTGACTCGTGAATTAAGTTGTAGTATGTTACTTACCCCGCAACGCAAGTGCAGTTGGCGGTCAGAACGTAGTTATCGCCAGGGCTCTCAAGTTTTGAGCGGGGTGGTGCGTGAGACTGAGTTTTTTCCGAGGAGCGGGGGGTGCTAGTGACAATTTTTTCCCGAGGACCGGGGGGGATGAGGGATGAGATGAGAAAAAGTGCGGTGCCTGCATTAACTAACCGATTTTCTGGGCACAGAAGCGCTGTGTGCTGCGCTTGAGTTGCGTAACTAAATTTCAGCGTGAGAAATACCATGTGTGGCGTGTGAGCGTGTGAACACGTCGAATTGTGTGTGTCACACTCTCAAAGTGTGAGACTTGAAAGCCCTGTTATCGCGCTTGTTGATGATAGCCCAAGCATTGTACATGGTCGTCTTGTGGCCTTGTCTTTGACTGGGGAGAACATCAGATGCCAATACGCAAAACTCCCCATCGATATCGTGGTATTTTACCTCCTGTACATGGCCAGCCACACATGGCAAACTGGTAGGCATCCATGGATTTGTATGCGTGCACTTTCTCTCTTGTATACACGCTGGGCTTCTCCACTAAATAACAGTGGATATCTGTCCACTGTAAATCTGGCCACTTTCTGCGGTCGTACTGCCACTCCATGATCGCATAAGGATCTGGTAGTTGAACCCCGTTGCTCAACGTGAGCTTTTGAATGTAGCTCTCCCTATCGTTCAGATACTCCGCTATGGTCCGCCATGGTTGATTCTGAGTCAACAATGCGAGCACATGCTGGTGACGTCACGTCTGTTTACAGTAAAGGGGTCTATTGAACGGTGAAGACTGTGGTAGTGTGGTCAAGTTAGTCAAAGTATAAGAGGAGATAGATGGACGGTCGGATGCTTAGCATTATAGTTTAGTAAAATGAATCGAGGAGGAGGCACTAAACGACACAAGGGGGGAGTGGAGAAAAAGAGGGAAAATTGAAGAGAGCACTGCTGTCGGGGGTCGAAAAATGTGTGGAACCTGGACACAGATGACGTTATCGATCGGGTTGCGGATCGCACTTTGCATGAAAGTAAGACACTTTTTGTTTTTAATTATGTCTGGGTTGAGCATTGATTTCCATGATTTTAATGCAGTTATTTAATGCATGGGGCTGACGTCTGCCGCTGTTACCTGATGTGCTTTGTGTGTAGCCCACTGTTTTGGTCTTTTATTCTGTACGGTTCTGTGCTGGCATGAGGCTACAGGCTGGCCATTTTACAGTTGTTTTACTGCGTGTTACTGCCGTTGTGTTTCTGCCGTGTTTCTGATGTTGTGTTTCTGCCGTAGGTGCTGTTCAAATGTACCGGTATTTACGTTAATTAAAATAAAAAATAAAAACTTTTGTGTGCCATCTTTCTGTGTAAATATCTCAAGTTACAATGTGGACACCTGCGGCTTATAGTCAGGTGCGACTTATATATGTACAAATCTTAATTTAAAAAATATTTGGTTGGAGCGGCTTATAGTCAGGTGCGTGCTATAGTACGAAAAGTACGATACTTTTACTCTGCTAGTAACAAGATTTACCTCAGTACTACTCATGGCATATACACCCACATTTTGATTATTATACTTCCTTATACAGTACCAAAATATTACAAATATATAGAACATTAAGATACTTCTTTTACCTTCATCATCTTGTAATAATCTTGTTCAAAATGTTTTAAAAAGAACAAAATCCAGCTGACCTTCTAAACTATTAAAACACCACCGCTACAGCTCCTACTTCTTCTGCTGCTGCTGCTACTAATACTACTACTCACCACTGACACGATTCTAGTAGTAGGCAGATTTTCAGGTGTTTTTTTCTTTTTTCTTGTTTTGTATTTGATATTTTACATTTATATACACAACTTGGACAGATCCATTTTATGAGAATTAGCAAGATTCAGGCTTGAAGGTGCACTATGTAGCCTAACTTTTTGCTTGGGGATCTGTCACCTGCTTGTTTCTATGTCACTGCTCTGCCTGGAATTTTCCAAAGTATTACATTAAACAGCTCTACCTTACATTTATTTAATTACAGGTGGTTTTATAGCTCAAACATACCTAGAAAAACAAGTACTCTGACGGTGAATGGGGTCGCCTCTCCACAGATCTGACCTGTAACTTGGTCTGGTTTCATCTCCGTGAAGATAGAAAGGTTTACTACCATACTGTGGAACATTCCAGACAAATCAACAACATCTCCATTCAGAAAAGCATATGACGGACTCTCCACCATAAAGATTACACAGTGCACCTTTAATATGCAGGGTTTCAACTAATTTAGTCATGGAATAATTGTTAATTAGTCTATAAACAAACTAAACATGCCACAAGCAGAAGAGCTTTAATCACTATTATTATTATTATTATTATTAGGCCCGAGCGCTAAAGCGTAGGGCTTATTGTTATTGTTCTGGTTTTTCTTATGATTTTTCTTATTATTATTTTCTATACACTTTTTTTAGGGTTTGGGTACTGCCCACTGATGAAAACTCACGAAATTTTGCACAAAATTCAAGAACACCAAAAAATGCATTTACAAATGTATTAAAAAATCTTTAAAAATGGCTCGACAGCGCCCCCTGGAAAATCAAAATTCATTGCGCCTATGGCTATACCCATGTTGCCATGGCAACAGGCCAAACATCTGTCCTCGCCAATGGGATGCCCAGCAAAAACTTTGTCGTAGCCAAACCAAATTTGGTACACAGATGCATCATGGGAAGAGGAACAAAAAAGTATATTACTCCATTGCTAGGCGACCAACAGGAAGTCGGCCATATTGGACCGGGCCAGGTCTGGACTGGGACAAAAAAATGGCCCTGGCATTTTTGGCTTAGACCGGCCCCTCATAATTAGTCCTGGTTTAGTCCTGGTTCAATCCTGATTTAGTCCTGGTTCAGTCCTTAATTGTGAGCCGGTCTCTAAGTGGCATCGGCCCCAGGACTGTCGGCCCACCGGGAAAATGCCCGGTATGCCCAATTACCAGTCCAGGCCTGGACCGAGCACATGACCCGGCGCCAAAGGCAAATTTCCCTGTCCTCGTATTTTAACGAACTCCTCCCAGGATTTTTGACCCAGACTCACCAGAATCGTGCTGGATCATCTAGACAAGTGGGACATTAAAAGTTATTAAAAGCGTTCTAAAAGACTGAACGGTGTTTCTGTGAAAACGCCACAAAATTAATCACTTGGACAGTGATTAATAATAATAATAATATTAATCACTGTCACAAATATAGACTGTATAAAGAAGTGGACTAAGGTAGTGTGACGCCCCATTCAGCTCTAGTCAAATGAAGTGCACGAGGCTGGCAGTTATAGGAGTGAATTTGGGATAGGAATTGTTTTACGGACAAAATAGCAAAATAAAAACACAAAGATCGTGTAGAGCGGGTTATTACAAAAAATTTAACAACAAAATGAGGACTGAGTTGTGAGGATGAGTTACAGAGAGACGGGTGGCAGTTTTTCAATACAAAGTGAATTGGAGCCAAAGTCGATGGACCCGGAATTGTGCTGTGTTTACAAATATGTAAATGTAATAACTTTCTAATGGTTTACTATCAATTATTGCCGAGACATGCGCCTCACCTGTAGAGGGCAACATTATATAAATAAACGAGTGGAGAATGTTGTAACCAAAGCATGCCATGAACATGCAAACGCCACATTAAAAGATTAAAGATTTATTAAGCCTTTGTATTTCTTCTACACTTTTTTTTCTGTCCTCAAGCACCTTTACTACACCTATCTGAGTCAAATTTACTAAAAATGTCATGTTTAGGGACTTAAACAACTAATACATGGATGAGCAAAACACAAAGGAAAAAAAGCTGGACCAATATGTCAAATGCAAAAAAAAAAAAAAATGTATTACAGATTTTATAACCCAAATGTTTCTGCTCTGGTCAAGATTTTCAGGAACGGCCAGTTACACATGAGTCAAAATCACAGGCACAAATCAAAGCTTTTTATAGAATCCAGTTTGAATTGAGAGAAAATATCTGTCTGTAACACGTCCGCCCCCAGACTCAGAGACTGAAAAGAGGGAGGGAGGGATGGAGAGAGAGGGAGAAGGGGGAGAAGGAGAGACGGGGCAGGAGAGAGAGAGATAGAGGGAGGGAGAGAGTGATGGAAGTATAGAGGGAGGGAGGGAGGGAGGGAGGGAGAGGGAGAAGGAGAGATGGGGTGGGAGAGAGACAGTGGGAGGGAAAGAGTGATGGAAGTATAGAGGGAGGGAGGGAGGGAGAGGGAGAAGGAGAGACGGAGACAGGGTGGGAGATAGATGGGGGGAGAGAGAGAGACAAGTAGAGACAGGGAGGAAGAGACAGGGAAGGAAGGTGAGATAGAGAAAGAGCGAGTCAGGAAGAGAGGGAGGGAAGGGAGACACAAGAATGAAGAGAGAGGGGGAGGGGAGATGGAGAGAGAGGTGGGGGGTGAGATGGAGAGGAGAGGCAGGAAAAAGAGAATGAGGAAGTGAAATATGTATGGCATTAAACTTATGTATGGAGACAAGCAGGCCAACAGGCCAAGTTACATGGAGTGGCGACACTGCTTACTGTGGATGCATGATTTTAAATAAATATATTTAGGCCCGAGCGCTAAAGCGTAGGGCCTATTGTTATTGTTCTGGTTTTTCTTATTATTATTATTTTCCTCCCCACCTTTTTGCAAGGTTCGGATACTTGCCACCGACAAAAACTCACGAAATTTTGCACAAAATTCAAGAACGCCAAAAAAGGAATTTACAAATAATCTGTATTAAAAAATCTTTTAAAAATGGTTTGACAGCGCCCCATGGAAAATCAAATTACATTGCGCCTATAGCTATACCTGTGTTGCCATGGCAACAGGCCAAACATCTGTCCTCGCCAATGGGACGCCCGGCAAAAGCTTTTTGACGGAAACACCGTTCAGTCTTTTAGAATGCTTTTAATAAATTTTAATGTCCCACTTGTCTGGATGATTCAGCATGATTCTGGTGAGTCTGGGTCAAAAACCTGAGGAGGAGTTCGTTAAAATACGAGGACAGGAAAATTTGCCTTCGGCGCCAGGTCACGTGCTCGGTCCAATATGGCTGACTTACTGTTGGTCGCCTAGCAACGGTGTTTCTGTGTATCAAATTCGGTTTGGCTACGACAAAGTTTTTGCCGGGCTTGTGAGTGCAAGTGCGGGCCCATCATCGCCGCTTGCGGCTATATTCTATAAGTGATTGGTTAAAAGACACATAATAACACGTTCATACACTATTAAGGTGCGCAAGTGTCTTGCCTAAGGACACAACAACACTACTTGGTCCGAGTTTAAATTAATCTTTGGACCTGTGGGTAAATGGACCCACTGTCACCCTGTTGATAAATTTAATGCCATACCGTGGGACATTCCAGGCTAAGCAATAACATCTCCATGGAGACAAGCATGTGGCAAACCCTACACCAGAAACCTTACGCAAGTTTAATGCAGCGGTAAAGGTCTGAACTGTGAGTGTGCGTTCCTGGTGTCTCTGATAGTGCAGGTCTGAGCTGATGCATCACAGTGCTACATGGATGTTAGTAACACACACAGCTGGAGGCTTCACCAGGGGCAAAGACATAAAACAGACTGATAAAGTTCAAGGACAAAGTCTGAATACACCAAACAGAACACAGATCAGATCAGAGGGACAAATACATACAAATCCAAAGAGGAGAAGAGAGAATCATCTGCATTTAACATGAAGCACAGATTGTTTAAGAAATTATTAAAGGCCATATATTATGCAAAAATTGATTCTTGTAAGTTTTAAGCCATGTTATAATGTTGTTACCTCCTCAAAAACATAGCCGAAGTTGTGTTTTGTTTCATTCACACTTGTTTGAGTAATACTTTATTATCTCCAAAGCCCTAAATACTCTGGTTGCTATTCCATCTATTTTTCTTTTTTTTTTCTTTTACACTGTTATATATCATATATTATATTTGATAAGTGAGCTACCATACCCAAAACAATTTCCCTTGTGGATCAATAAAGTTTGTCTAAGTCTAAGTAAATACTCTGTTCCACCTTGTAATGTCATGAAGTGGTAGTTTTCAAGTTAACAGCTCCTTTTGTATTTATTTCAGTGAATGGTAATTCCAGGGCTGAAATTATCCAATTGATTCTAATGAAGGTGAGGCATGACCAGTTCATTTACTGAGAACGAGAAAACATTCAACTTTCATGTCCATATTGTCTGGCAGTGCTGCTTACATATGCACGAGCTCCTCACAGCTGATCGGCGTACAGGGGAAGCCCCCTTCTGCCTTCTCGCAACAGGATTGGCGATATGGGTAATTATGTTGATTTATACACGCCCCGTATCATTCGCCAAAAACAAGCATTTTTGAAATGATAAGATAAGATAATCCTTTATTTGTCCCACAATGGGGAAATTGCAGTGTCACAACACACACAAGTTTCAGAAACAGTTGGAAAAAGAGCATGCATCAAAATTAAGATAAATAATAATAAGTATGTACAATCAACTAAAAACAACACAAGTGTAAGGTTAAAAGGCACAGGAACGCTGCACAGTAAATGTCTTTGATTCTGAGCAGTGAACAAACAGCAGTTAAAGTGACTCCAGTTCAGTAATATATAATATCACTACAATAAAGTGATGATTGTGTACAGTGCAGTGATGGACAGTGGTTGTTAAATAAATAAGTAGCAGGTAAAGTGACTTTAAATAATATTGCACATTGTTATTATTACTATGGAGATGACACATGGTTGCTATGGAGATGAACATGACTAGCATTGATCATTGTACAGTCTGACAGCAACAGGAAGGAAATCTCTCTTTAACACAGCGAGGGTGAATCAGTCTGTCATTGATGCTGCTCTCTAGAGCCGACAGAATGTATGTTTTTAACGTCACTAATGCTGTTATCTGAAACATGGAGAGGCTTTTTCATGATCTCGACTAGCACATTATGCAAAAAAAAAAAAAAAATCACAAATTTTGAAAAAAAAAAAAAACACAAAAAAACACAAAAAAACACAAAAAAAACGCATTTCCTGAGAATCTGTAATGCCGACATGCGGGCTCAGCTTCCGTGGTGGGAAACATATAGTCCACATACCCTCCATTTAAACTAAGTGAAACGACCCGTCACTGTATCTGCCTCCTCTCTGCAGCTGAGACAGTGTCAGTGTCACTGAGACCTGCTCTGGTGTAACTGAGACACAGGAAGTGGGATCAGTATGTTTCACATTTATCCATCAGTGAGAGTCCCTGCAGGAGCCCTCAGGACACAGCACACTGTCTGTACATACAACTGTACACACATAGAGCTGACAGCACACTGAGCAGGGGAATACAAGCATATACAAAGCATTAAAGCTACATTATGGAACTGTTCTGAGTATTTCTCTGTGGAGATGTTTTTATTGACTGTTTATTTACTAGGGACAAATGCACATGGATGAACACATGGTAATGTGATGCAGGTTTCACAGTGTTTACCCTTGACTAATTTGCCACAGCAGTCCCTCTGAGGGCTTTTAAAGGAGAATTAACGTTTTTTACAATCTGAGCCTTATTTCGGTAATAAAACAAGTTGTTTTACTCACCCATAGCACTTTGGTGTCATATGGAGCACTTCCAGAGATGTTTCAGATTAGCGATAGCCGTAGCGCGAGTTCTTGGGGCATATAATATATGCCCCGAGCGGTCTCCAAATAACACAAACTTTAGCACTTTTCAAATCATAGAAGCTCAATGTCTTAGTTTACGCTTTCGTTTGAGTCAAAAGTGGCCTGTAATCCGAGATTTATCCATAGTTTCGAGTAGATGAGGAGGCCAGTGCGCATGTGCGGAGTCACAGCTTATTTCACTCTCAGCTCCCGGGACCCAAACATGAAACGCAAAGATGTAAATTATGAATAAATCTCGGATTACAGGCCACTTTTGACTCAAACGAAAGTGTAGACTAAGACATTGAGCTTCTATGATTTGAAAAGTGCTAAAGTTTGTGTTATTTGGAGACCGCTCGGGGCATATATTATATGCCCCAAGAACTCGCGCTACGGCTATGGCTAATCTAAAACATCTCTGGAAGTGCTCCATATGACACCAAAGTGCTATGGGTGAGTAAAACAACTTGTTTTATTACCGAAATAAGGCTCAGATTGTAAAAAATGTTAATTCTCCTTTAACAAATCACATTCCACCAAATGTAATGGTAAATAGGTTAAAACAACCATAAATGTAAACAGTGAATACGTGAATAAGACAAAAATATAGCACAGTGAGCTACATTCTCACATTCACACATACAGGTACTTGTCACTTTCCTCAGTCATCACACAATATGTAACTTTTCTACAGAGGGTATGTCATCTGCTTGCCTCTGTGGAGATGTTGTTGCTTTCCACGATATGGCATTAAACATATTTAGCATTTATTAATTGCATATGTTTTTAATGGCAAAAATACATTTAAAAACAGGCATCGACGTCATCTCTCCACAGATCTGACCTGTAACTTGACATTGTGTAACGTCATCTGCTTGTCTGCATGAAGATATGTACGTTTCTAGCAAAGCAATAACATCTCCATGGAGACGCATACACCCCATCAGAAAAGCTCTACAGTGCACCTTTAATGTCACTTGGTTCCAACAGTTACAGTGTTCCAAAACATTACATAAAGCCCACAATCAGGACACAAAATTGAGAAAAAAGTAATTCATATCAGAAAGCAACACAAATCAATTCAAATCATTGAAATAACTACATTTTTTTCAATTATTAAAAAAAATAAAATAAAATACTCAAGTAGGAGTAAAAGTATGCTGCCAGAAAACTACTCAGAAAAGTATTTTTTTTCTAAAATGTTATACATACAAATAAAATGTAACAGAGTACTATGCCCCTCTGATAAATGCAGAAAACAAACAAACAAACAAACAATCCCCCCTCCAAAAAAAACAATACAAAACAAAAAAAACCCATGCAGCTTAACTTGGATTAAAGCAGTTAAAAACAAATGGGAAAGAAATGTAAAAAGATTAAATTCTAAAGGGATATGCTGTTTTTGGAGCACAATTAGCATATTTCAGAATAATAAACTCAAACTCATACAATCAGATTTGAGTAAAACAACAAGGTGTGCCACTCACCAGACTGTGGGGGCTTTTGTTTCTAAGCGTCTCCTCTATGCCCTGCTCTCCATGTGTGCCTGCGCCCCCCGCTGACTCACCGCGACGCAGAACAGCTTTAACATGTCCTCCCTAAATGAAACATCAGGCGAGTTTGTGTCAGGCTCAGATCTGCGCTAAAGACCGAGCTGCTGCGTACGAGTCGAGAGGAGACGAGGAGAAGAGGAGACGAGGAGAGGAGGAGATGAGGAGGTAGGAAACGGGAGAAGGGACAGACAAGAGAGGGAGGAACACATGTGTGGCAACAGAGGAATAACAAGACAATAATCAGTCCTTATTTGGTACCGCTTTATAATAACTTCACCTTATTTAGTCTCCATTAAGATGCCAGGAATGTTCCTCAGTATGGCTTTAAAGTTTTCTATCTTGCATTTATTCATTTAAAGGTCCCATGGCATGAAATTTTCACTTTCTGAGGTTTTTGAACGTTAATGTGAGCTCCCCTACCCTGTTTAGCCCCCCCCCCATGGTTAAAAGTTGTGAAATGTCTAAACTGAGCATTTGCGATCCTTTTCTGCGTTACAAAAAATCGGAGCTCAAACAGGCGAGTTTGAACAAGGCACCTTATTGACGTCAAATCGAAAAAAGAAATGCAAATGCAGTTCCACCCCCGTCTGTCGGAACTCAGCGTCTCTGTAAATCACGCCCAGAGAGTTTGGACTGCGAATGCGCTAGGCAATGCGAAATGCATTTTTTTATTTGCCTGGAGGCACGTCCGAGTGTTTCTAGGCTCGGAAGTCCTTTATCTGAGCCTCTGGACCTTTGAACAGCAGTGGTTTAATTTTATTTTCTGTGGAAATGTGTTTATTTTTCAATGGAACGCTTCAAATCTCTCCCCCCGTGCAAAAACACGGAAATGGATCAGCTGAGAGCTGACAGCGGAGAGCGGAGAGTTTGGCCACGCCCCCACCCTCTACTATAGGCCAGCTCTTTTCTCCTCATTTGCATTCAAGCAGCAACACCCATAATAAAGTGTATGAGAGAGATATTTATGACTCTTTCTCATCTTATCTCTGTTTCTCATGCACCGAGTGTTGATTTTGAAGAAGGATTCATTTACAGTATTAGGGAACCATTAAGGAGCCATATAAAAGCATCAAGAAGTACCATGTCATGGGACCTTTAAAGGTGTTTTTATTGACCAAAGTCACATTGACCTGACCTGTAACTTGGTATGGAGGTGCCATCTGCTTGTTTCTATATGTTTAATACCATACTGGAGAACAATACTGGCAAAGCATTAACATCTCCATGGAAACAGAAGGTGGTGGGCCTGTCGCCAGAAAAGTTACATCTTTAATAAAGCATAAACAGACGTAATTCATAATGAACACACAGTTTATCCAGTGATGTTGCCTGGCAAATCCAGACTTGTATATCTCAGTACAGACTCATCACACCTTGAGCCAGAACCAAACATAATCACTATAAAGTTATTTTCTATTTAACTTCACCATTTTAATTCTTTTTTTATTCAAAATTGCTGAATTTACACATTTACCGTTCAAATACTGAGAAGAGACGTGCGGAGAGGCACCAGTTGTTCGTGCCTCACATGACGGTGCTGTAGCTCAGCAGTGACAGATTCTGCGCTAAAGCGGCGGTGAAAAGGCGCCGGGTGAGGCACGTAGTTCCCTGGCCTCATGGTAGAGGCACTCGTGCGCCCAGGGATTCTTCTGCTGCTGACTCACCGCGACGCAGAACAGCTTTAACATGTCCTCCCTAAATGAAACATCAGGCGAGTTTGTGTCAGGCTCAGATCTGCGCTAAAGACCGAGCTGCTGCGTACGAATCGAGAGGAGACGAGGAGAGGAGGAGACGAGGAGGTAGGAAACGGGAGAAGGGACAGACAAGAGAGGGAGGAACACATGTGTGGCAACAGAGAAATAACAAGACAATAATCAGTCCTTATTTGGTACCACTTTATAATAACTTCACCTTATTTAGTCTCCATTAAGATGCCAGGAATGTTCCTCAGTATGGCTTTAAAGTTTTCTATCTTGCATTTATTCATTTAAAGGTCCCATGGCATGAAATTTTCACTTTCTGAGGTTTTTGAACGTTAATGTGAGCTCCCCTACCCTGTTTAGCCCCCCCCCCCCATGGTTAAAAGTTGTGAAATGTCTAAACTGAGCATTTGCGATCCTTTTCTGCGTTACAAAAAATCGGAGCTCAAACAGGCGAGTTTGAACAAGGTACCTTATTGACGTCAAATCGAAAAAAGAAATGCAAATGCAGTTCCACCCCCGTCTGTCGGAACTCAGCGTCTCTGTAAATCACGCCCAGAGAGTTTGGACTGCGAATGCGCTAGGCAATGCGAAATGCATTTTTTTATTTGCCTGGAGGCACGTCCGAGTGTTTCTAGGCTCGGAAGTCCTTTATCTGAGCCTCTGGACCTTTGAACAGCAGTGGTTTAATTTTATTTTCTGTGGAAATGTGTTTATTTTTCAATGGAACGCTTCAAATCTCTCCCCCCGTGCAAAAACACGGAAATGGATCAGCTGAGAGCTGACAGCGGAGAGCGGAGAGTTTGGCCACGCCCCCACCCTCTACTATAGGCCAGCTCTTTTCTCCTCTTCATACTGGAGAACAATACTGGCAAAGCATTAACATCTCCATGGAAACAGAAGGTGGTGGGCCTGTCGCCAGAAAAGTTACATCTTTAATAAAGCATAAACAGACGTAATTCATAATGAACACACAGTTTATCCAGTGATGTTGCCTGGCAAATCCAGACTTGTATATCTCAGTACAGACTCATCACACCTTGAGCCAGAACCAAACATAATCACTATAAAGTTATTTTCTATTTAACTTCACCATTTTAATTCTTTTTTTATTCAAAATTGCTGAATTTACACATTTACCGTTCAAATACTGAGAAGAGACGTGCGGAGAGGCACCAGTTGTTCGTGCCTCACATGACGGTGCTGTAGCTCAGCAGTGACAGATTCTGCGCTAAAGCGGCGGTGAAAAGGCGCCGGGTGAGGCACGTAGTTCCCTGGCCTCATGGTAGAGGCACTCGTGCGCCCAGGGATTCTTCTGCAACTCCTGGAGCAGCAGATTAGAATAAGTGACAGTAAGATACAATATAGAGTTAGCAAGTCAAGTTTAATAATCCGTTCACTTTTTTCTTCTTGTCTGGCTCTACTTTTTAAATGGAGGAAGAGTTCGTATTAAAGCTCAAGCAGTTTTCTAAACTGGCCTTTCGGTTGAAGCAGGAGGTTATAATTAAAGGAAGACCAACACCGGAGTTAAAGGGTTTGAGCCAGACTACGGGACAAAAGACTCACTCTTTTCAAACAGTATGGTACACATGAAAAGGCTGGCTGTGTGATGTCCAATAAGAAATAGACTTTTCTTATTTTCCTGCCTTCTTTTCTCACCCTGCTGTGACAATGTCTGGACTCAGATGGGATATTATGGCCTGAAAATTTGCAAAGAAGCCTCATTAAACATGAGCGGTGCAACACTCACATTCAGAGCCAGATCGGACTAAAAATGTCGCTATTTTAATTTATGATGCTACTCGGTGCGCTCTGGAAAATACACTGAACAATAATAATTTATTTTCAGCTTCACATCAAAAATATTATGAGCTCCAGTCACTTACAGGGAGAGAAATTGGCCCGGGGCCAAATTTACTTGCCGTCCCCTGGTTTACATATTTGTAAGTCTGATTGTGATTACGTCAGTGCCTCACCAGCCATGACCCTCACTGCATGTCACTGGGCTACACCACAAGCATTTATTTATAATTTTATCCTCTGTATCCACTTCTCACATCTAACTTCTCTGTACCATATATTCACTCTCCTTCCTCTACTTTTGAGCAGCTTTTGAAAATCTTTGTTTTTTGAGCTCAGTTTTAACATCATATCACAGGCTTTTAACCAACTAAAAGTGCTGCATGTGCAGTTCAAAAGACAGGGAAAGGATTGTGTGAAATGAGCAGTTTGTTTTTGGACATTTGAGATCCTACAGGCTTTTTACACTGTATGTGACACAAATGTGGCAGAAGACCTTCCAGAGGAAATACTTGGAGTGAATGGCCCATTTCATCGACAACTGAAACACCACAGCAGAGTAAGAGTGAGGCCTTTCCTGTTGTGTTCATCTGGCTCCCCCCTGGAGACTACTGTGAGGCTGTAGGACACAGTCCTCTGGACAATAGAGTCTTCTCCTCACACTGCCCTGACACAGATCTGACCCTCCCTGACTAGTCCTCCTGTTAAACTGCACTGAGACTTTTGACTTACAAAGGCCACTGAGAATCACAGTAGAAATGTTTCAGCAAAACTTGAATTGCCCTCAGAAGTTTGGGCCCTTTATTTTCATAATTTCCTCTCACCTCAACCCATATAGGTCAATAAACGTATCCCATTCACTCATGTTCATTTAGCAGCAGAACGTATTTTATCACATGGTGATAAACTGTTTTAGTGCACTGACAACATCACTAGTTTGTGCTGCAACTTCATGATCACCACACAGACAGTCCCAGTGATGCCGGTAACACGTTACTGTAGTCGGACTACTTTTTTCAGTAACGAGTAGTCTAACGCAACTACTATTTCAAAACCAGTAGTCAGATTAAAGTTACTTATCTAAACACCTTGCGTTACTATTTGTGCATTTCGGGGGAATGTAGGTTACATTTATTTATTCTTATTTTTTGTCTACGCCTTTCTTACGAGGTTACGTCATCTCGGCTCCGCGGCGCTAAAGTCAGATCAAAGATTCTATCTCGTCAGATGTGAACAATATGGAAGGAGAGAGGTTCGCCTTTTCCAGCTGGAAATACAGGTATTATTTTGATTTTATTTCGGCTAAGGATGACAACATTAAGGTCCGTTGTACACTCTGTGCTGGTGATAGAGTGCTGTCTACCTTCAAAAACACAACGTCAAACCTGAAAAAACATCTGGAGAAACAGCACAGCACAACGAAGCTAACAGAGCAAGACCCGCCAGATGCGAAAGTCACAGGTGAAGGAGGCCCCAGAACTAGCAAGGAAACGAAGCTGGATTTCGGTGTAAAACCAGTAAGTGGGGCGGAGTTGAATAGGATGGTTGGGCATTATGTGGTTGATGAAATGCTGCCTGTGAACACTGTTGACTCACCATCGTTTCGTGCCATTGTATCTAAGATCCCTACTGAGCTGCCTCACAGAACACGCTTTTCTAGTTACCTGGACAAGCAATATAATAATAATATAATATAATATAATATAATAAAATAAATATAATATAATATAATATAATATAATATAATATAATATAATATAATAAATATAATATAATATAATATAATATAATAAGCCTCTGCTGAAAGTAACTAAGAGTAATCTGACTTAGTTACTTTTAAAAGCAAGTAGTCAGTAACTTAACTAAGTTACTTTTTAAAGGGACAGTGTGTAAGATTTTTACCCGTTAATTACTGAAATTGAAGATACCCATTCACAAATACATTGTTTTCCAAGCCTTTTCACTTCCATCATGAAATCAAAGTATTCTTTTGGACTTAGATATAGTCACATAAAAGGGGGATCTTCCCCATGCAGAGGCAGCCATTTTGAATACGAGAGCCGCAGAAGGACATTTGGGCTCCGCCTTCGCCTTCGGCAAGGCTCGTGGTTTTGGGTAAACAACACAAGCATGCTGCCGGATCAGACGTCGTAATGGATCTAACACGTGTTTTGGACTAAATTGTTTTACTGGATTTTATTCGCTGGATCCTTACGGACAAATTGAGAGCAAGTTTATGGTGAAATACAGAGTTTGACCTGTGCAAAGCATTCTAAGGTAAGCTAACCTTGTTTTGTGCTTTTCCGTATAAAAGCCCCATGTGCTCGGGGAGTGATTGTTGTGCAGGGAAATGAATTGCATAGACAAAAAGAGGAGACTGTAAGGTTTCATTTGATGTGTAGAGTGTCATGGTACATGATCAGGAATGTGTGTTTTCATGAGAAAAAAAAAAAAAAAAAACGGGACCGCGTTTTATTTATACAGTAGCAGCGTGCGGCTCGTGCACGGGTACGAGAGCGCGCCCGGGTGACCCTTGAGGTCTGCCGTATCTAAAACAGAAAGTGCAATAGCACCATCCACCTATGCGCCACGAATCCTACACACTGGGGCTTTAAAGAAGTAGTCAGTAGTCAGATTACTGTTTCAAAGTAACTATGGCAACACTGGACAGTCCTCACTGTGCAGCCGCTGTGTTGATTAATAGATAATCTGTCTATATTCACTGTCCCTCCTCTGTAGCATGTACCAAATATTTGATTATTTTTCAAGTCTTGTTTCAGCTTCATTTTGAGGACTTCATTTTGAGAACTAGAACATTTAGTTTAGTTTATTCAAATTTATGTTCCATTACTAAATATTCCAAAATGATATCCCACTCATTATTTATTTATAGGCCTATATTTTTTTCTGGCAACATGCATTCTATGTACCATTGGTCTCATTGTTTGCACTATGTGTGTACTGTGTGTTCTTGAGGAGAAAAGAGAGTGCAGGAGAGAGCTCAGATATAGGAGAGGTTTAGAGGACAGTGAGAGAAGACGAGCGGTCAATACAAGATGGCCGCCGCCTGGGACAGCTCAGTGTCACTGGAGCTCTGTGGAGTAATGCAGACAGACAGAGATCGATCCGAACACAAATATGAAACTACAGAAGAGTCACGGGAGGTTTGACTGCTCAGACAGGAGATGACAATTAGCACAGTCACTATAGCAATTAACAATTCAATATTATATCTTTTGAAAGGTGACAAGTCCTCAAAATGGCGTCAGTAGAAATGAAACAAACAACATGAACAGTGTCAGGGATTTTTCCAATTAAAATTCAACAAAGGGAACAAATGAGAAAACAGACACAGAAGTATTATTCTCGCAGCGAGGGAGAAGGAGATGCAGCATGTGTTAAGCAGAGCCGCCCCTGCTTCCTCACCACACTGGTACTACACACTGTTTTAGATTCCTTTGTTCTTTCACCTAAAAGTCCTTAATGAAGAGTATGAGTATTCTCGTCCCTATGAACCGCTCTGCTTTTTGTTTACACCGGTAGGTTTCAGGCAGAAGCCGTCCAAGGTTTTCAAATTCTCAACTTTTCCAAACACTCTTTGCACACTCCTTTCACAACACACATTCAATTTGCTAGAAGTATTTGCTGCCACCAAAATACTTTATTATATTATTAATATTTTACTATTACAGCCTTTGCTAGAAGTATTCTTTAAAGATCCCATGACATGGTACTTCTTGATGCTTTTATATGGCTCCTTAATGATTCCCTAATACTGTAAATGAATCCTTCTTCAAAATCAACACTTGAGAAACAGAGATAAGATGAGAAAGAGTAATTTTTCTCTCTCTGAACACTCCATTCTGGGCGTTGTTGCTTGAATGCAAATGAGGAGAAAAGAGCTGGCCTATAGTAGAGGGTGGGGGTGTGGCCAAACTCTCCGCTCTCTGCTCTGAGCTCTCAGCTGATCCATTTCCGTGTTTTTGCACGGGGGGAGAGATTTGAAGCGTTCCATTGAAAAATAAACACATTTCCACAGAAAATAAAATTAAACCACTGCTGTTCAAAGGTCCAGAGGCTTCCAAGCCTAGAAACACTCGGACGCGCCTCCAGGCAAATAAAAAAACGCATTTTGCACCACGCTGTGCAACAGGGGAACTCCCTTCCTGGTGCGTAACAGGGATTCCCCTGGCAGCGTGCTGCGTGATTCGGCTTTATTCTTCCGCACTGGAAAATAGTTCCCACCCAAAATGACCAAGGCAAGCTCTCCGTGTTGATTTGCACATTTATTTGCACTCGATATGAATGCGCACTACACACAAAGTAATTGGGAAACGCATCGAGCAAATTAATTCCTTTTGGCCGAAATCTTTCTCTGGCGACGTTAGACTCCATTCTAAGGCGGAGGAGCAGCAGATACCGCGGCGGTCAGTGGCGACAGACTCGGACAATGGCTGGGTGAGCAGGAAAATGCTTTCCACCACTTATTTAAGTCTCTGGACTGTGGGGGGATGCCCAAATTTGACCTGGGGGTGGCATATCCCTTTAAGTCAAAGTCACCTGTATTGTCAGTTTCTTAACATGCACTAGTGCAAGACAGGACAAATACAATAAGGAATAAGAGCACAACTAGGCATAATAAGAAAATATACAATATGAATTTTATTATACAATGTCAAATGGAAAACAGAGAAAAAAAGAATAAGTAAGTGACTGGTGCTTTTAGCACCTAGTCTAGGTGCCTGTTAGCATTGCTTGAACTGACTGTGATGCTAATGATTTAGCAAATAGTACTGCAGTATCTGCAATCATTATTTAATAATTAGCACTTCACGCACCAGTCTAGCAATTCTGCTAGCCATTAGCGTTCGGTACATAAGCTCTGGAGAAAATTTCTGGCTACATGAATATGTAAATGCTACGTAAGAAGGATTACGTAGCATTTACAGTCAAAGTTACAGATTTACGGAGAGTTACGGAGTCCAGTCAGAATCAGAGGTGAATCAGCCTCTTCAGAATCAGAGGTGAATCGGCGTCCAGTTTGCCGAAGAAGTACGGCCACACATCTGCACTAAAACACCCACGATTCAGCTAATCCGCAATATGTTTTGTTTGGTCAATCTTCATTCAATGGTGAAATATCATGCAGCTACGCAGCTTAAGTACCACGAGGTTTGCTTCTAGCACAGAGCTGACTGGCGGAAAAAGAAAAGAAAAGAGCACTAATCGTCACGTGAATGGCCAGTAACGCCAGTATGGTAATTATGGTAATTTACACACTTTCCTAAAATTAGCAAATTTCAAAGACAAAATCCTTTTAAAGCAACCAGTGCTGTTATCTGAAACATGGAGTGGCTTCTTCATGATCTCAACTCGCGCATTTGGCAAAAAAAAAAAAAAAATGCTTCTAATGAAATTTTCTCCTGTTTGCTCTGAGCGACTTGTGATGGATTTTGCTGTGGTCGGTCATGGCTGCTATTTAGGCTGAGTTCTTCTCTCAACCGTAAAACACTCACTGATGTCATGTGATAATACAGGAAGTGCTTCACTGTGTTTTTAAAGTCCATACACCTTCCCTGGAATCATTTGGATCATTTCAGACTTGGAATTGCCAATCTCTACTAAGCAAAAGGTAAATGGTAGTGCTGTCAGGCGATTAAAAAAATTAATCTAATTAATTACAGGATTTGTAATTAATTAATCTAATTAATCACATTTTTAATATATTTTTTTAGGTGGTTTATTGTGCTCTCCCCAGGGCTCTCAAGTTTTGAGCAGGGTCGTGCGTGAGACTGTAATTTCCAAGGACGGAATTGCGTGTTGAGAGCCCTGTTTGTCTAAAGAGCAAACTTAAACTACAAAGCAACTAATGAGAGTTATATAAATGAAGTTATTACCTGATGGTTCTCAGTTTTATCATCACCGCACTTTGTCAGTGCGCGCTGAGAGGGGCGGGGAGGAGGGACCGGGGCGGGGCAGTGTTGCCAACTTAGCGACTTTGTCGCTATTTTTAGCTACTTTCTGGACCCCCCTAGCGAGAAAATTAGACAAAAGCGACTAGCGACAAATCTAGCGACTTTTTTGGTGATCAGAGGCTCCAAGATCCCGCGATCTTGGAGCCTCTGATCACCAAAAAATAATAGGGGGAAAAAATAATTGCGCCATTTTCTCTCTTTCCCTGTTCAGAGAAAGAGACAGAGGGACCAGGTGGGGCAGTGGAAGAGAGACACAGGCAGAGAGGGGTGGGGGCGGAGTTGAGAACAGCGTGGACTGTCAGACAGACACGACGCACACACACACACACACACCAGTCTCTCTTCTGCTCCCTCCCATCTCGTCAGATCGCCTCGGAGTCTGGTCATTCCTCTCTCTGTTTCTGTCATTCAGTTTCTCTCGTCACGTGCATATCCCTCTCATTCTTTAGAGCATTTCTTTTTTCTCCTCTTGTATTCTAAGGCTAGTTCTACAGCCCCCCCCCCCCCAAAAAAAAGTAGGGGGGAAAATAATCACATCTTTGTGTAAAGTGAGCAGTGAGAACTTTTTTTTTCTGCACAAATGCAATGTAAAACGTGTACAATGCCGCGCGTAAGCTGTCGGGGGGGACACGTTACGCACAGACGGAGACACCGGGACCGGAGGCTCAGGACGTGCCCGGGGGACGGCGCGTCTGCTCCGGCCTCCGCTCGGACCGTGCGCCCGGAGCAGGGGGAGTTTTTTTCGCTGAAAACGCACGGAGCCTGCATAAACTACACAGACCGATTTTCTGGGCACAAAAAAAAAAAGAAAAAAAGAAAGAAAGAAATCAGCGTGAGAAAAGCCATGTGTGGCGTGTGAATTGCGTGTGTCACACTCTCAATGCGTGAGACTTGAGAGCCCTGTCTCCCACAGTGCAAAAAAGGTGTCAACCGTGTGATTTATAGTGGTACAGTGAAAAGACTGCAGACTTCCCCTTTAAGTCTAAGTTTTTAACTCACTCTCTTTGTCTGTAAACAAGACAAGACTGCTGGCAGACCCCCATTCCCCCTCCCACATTACGTAACAATAATTGGAAAGCTCACTTACACCATTCCACTAATACATGGCGAATATTTCTGGTGCCAAAAGGTGAGCACGTACAGCAGCTTTCATGCAACGTCAATAAATAATATTGTAATGACCTGGGTTAATGGTGTCTGTGCCTTTAAGGGGTTGGCTGTTGGGCACATGCGTGGGACAGGTGTGGGTGTGTGAGAGAGGAAAAGAGGAGAGTTACGCTGCTGCATGTGTTGGACTGTTAATGTTGAGTGAGTCCGAACTTCTGTTTAAAGTTCATTGGAGAATAAGAGAAGCCTGGGGTCATTACAATATACAAGGCTTCAAATATACAGAGAATACAAATAATTGCCTGTGTAAATTACTCATGGCTCACATGACCCCGGAACCTGTGAGGAGGATTTAAACTCCCGGTGTGGATGTGTCCGGACCATCGCACCACGGGAGGAGGGAGGAGGCAGCAGAGCAGGGTGAGTAAATGATCGGGCTTAGCGTGATTTAGCGTGATGGGCAAAACACGCTGGAGAGGTTATGGGAATTGAAAATGGTTCAGCCCGGAACACAGCAGATAGGGAAACGGGCTCGAGCGTCTTCACATGCTCTCCCCTATTAGAAGTGCATTCGTCTCTGTATGCCGACCAATGGTAGCACGGCATTTCTCATCGCGTCATCGCTGTCCAGGGACAAGAGAGACCTGCTCCGTCACGTTTTTATCAATAAACTCGCCGTTCAAAGGCCCCGCACGCCAAATTTAAAATGCGTGCGCATTGAATTGCCGCTCATAATTAATTGCGTGAATTTTTATAACACGTTAATTAGCAGTGTAATTAAGTGTAATTAAGTGTAATTGTAAATCTAATCAACACGTTAAACTGACAGCCCTAGTAAATGGTGTTGAAAACTATCACTTCATGACATCACAAGGTGGAACACAGCATTTTGATCTTTGGAGATGTAGACAGACTAATAATGGGTTATTCAAACATGTGTGAAACAAAACACACATCCAGGCATGTTTTTGATGAGGATGAGCTTTATAACATGACTTAAAGCTCACAAGAATCCATGTTGTGTAAGTATTATTTTTACCCCTGCATTATGGTATGGAATGTCAAGTGATCAACCCCTCTAAGTCTTCTTCATTTCACCTTGTAGCATACCCCACCCCCGCTGTGCCTGTGCGCCCCCTGCTGCTCCTCAGCTGCTCTGGCTGTGTCTCATCAGGAAACTACTGCAAAATGTACCACCTCATCAACATTTCAGTCTGCTACTTCAGTCTTTATAAAAACAATATTAGAATACTCCGTTTTGAACGACCTTATTTCCCATTTAATGCACTATGTAACCTTTCTGGTGGTGGGTCTCCATGGTTATGTCATTGATTTGACTGAAATGTTCCATAGTACTGCATCAATCTTGCATTTCTTAAAGGTCCCATGGCATGAAATTTTCACTTTCTGAGGTTTTTGAACGTTAATGTGAGCTCCCCTACCCTGTTTATTTGCCTGGAGGCACGTCCGAGTGTTTCTAGGCTCGGAAGTCCTTTATCTGAGCCTCTGGACCTTTGAACAGCAGTGGTTTAATTTTATTTTCTGTGGAAATGTGTTTATTTTTCAATGGAACGCTTCAAATCTCTCCCCCCGTGCAAAAACACGGAAATGGATCAGCTGAGAGCTCAGAGCGAGAGCGGAGAGTTTGGCCACGCCCCCACCCTCTACTATAGGCCAGCTCTTTTCTCCTCATTTGCATTCAAGCAACAACGCCCATTATGGAGTGTTCAGAGAGAAAAAAATTACTCTTTCTCATCTTATCTCTGTTTCTCATGCACTGAGTGTTGATTTTGAAGAAGGATTCATTTACAGTATTAGGGAACCATTAAGGAGCCATATAAAAGCATCAAGAAGTACCATGTCATGGGATCTTTAAAGGTCCAATATTATGCAAAATTGACTCTTTTACACTGGGAAAAATGGCATTGTTTCCGGGGGTGTTTGTAATCGTATATCCCAGGATATTCACAATATCTGTAGATATTCGGATTGACACGCTCCGGATACGTTGGTGTCAGTTCTCGTATACGGAGCATTTCCGAACTCCGGAATGGCACTGTGTCGACACGCTACATATCCGGTTCTCCGGATATTTACTGGATATCGTCCGTGTTTCACGTATTCACTGTTCGTATATCTCCGAATACGTCACGTTCTGGTACTGCGCTCACCTCCGGATATGTCAGGATACTCAAGCTAGCATTCACTAGGGAGCTTTATTTTTCAAGCATTTATAGGCTACTGTATCGTGAAACCCATCGCCTTATGACCATGCAACATTTTCATACATTTATATACCATTTATATACCAATGTTTTACAGTGTACTACTGACTAGGCGGCTGGTAACTCGGTTAATATTTTAATTATATGCCTTAGTTATTTTAAAATAGCACAGACATTGACCAAAATGACAAACAGATTAGCATTACTAAAAATTCATCACAATTACTTTGAAAAAGCTAAGTCTACACAACTGACAAACTTTAGAGGTCATGGAAAAATGTAACCAATTTAAAGTATTTTTTTTTAACTCAAAATACATTAACAAGTACTGTTTTACTTTTACTCAAGTAGATTTTTAGATGGGTACTTTTAATTTAGTAGGCTTTAAGCAAGTAAAGATACTTAAATCACATTTTTTCTGCATTTTTCCACCTTTGCCAATGTCACTAATACAATTTATACAACAGACAAGAACGTTTGATAAAGTTGTGTTTGATAAAGTTGTCTTTATTAATTAACCCATTTAGACCTAAAACGCCTGGGGAAAAAGGCCTGAAAATATTAAGGGCGAGATCCTGAGGTTTTTCCTGGAAATTCAACAATGTCAACGCCTATTAAATAAGTGATTTCTCAGCCTCTGAAGCACAGAGACAAAATTCCAAAAGTATTTGAAAGCTTACACTTGTGGGTTTCATGAGAACTGTGTCTTATTATTCTACACCTTAAGAAAAAAATATAAAATAATCCAGAAACACAATAATATGGAAAAAATAAAAGAAAACAGTCACAACATGTACAGTGCACAATATTTTCAAGTTTTAAGAAATAAAGAACAGCTCTTATTCAGGTCAAACTGTAAAAAATAAAGTGTCCCAAGGCCATAAGGCAGTAAGATGAAGTGCACTACATACTGCACAGGTTACATCCCTTACATATACCAGCGACAGTGCTTGCCAAAGCACTCAATGTGCAGAGGTAGTTTGCACTGTTTGCATCCAAAGACTGTTGGCCCACCTACTTCCTCGTTCTCTGGGACCAGTTGACATTCCCGGCACAGCTTGCGCTTGTCATATATCTTTCCACAGTCATGTTGTGGAGGTGGTGTGGCTACTATGGCCCCCAAACGTCCTACAGTCCGGGTGGAGGAGGAGGAAGAGAGAAGATGGAGAAGGAGGAGAGGTCACAGGAACAGCCCTTGTTGTCATTGGTGTGACAAGTTCCTCCAGCCAGTTCTTGTACCCTCTGTACTTTCTGCTGAAGGCAGGTCTTGCAGCGATGTATGCATTGTGGCAGGACACAGACAAGAAGAAAAACACTCGCCTCCACCACTTCTTCGTTCGATGCTGGAACCCATAGTAGCCAACCATTTGATCAAGCAGATCGACGCCTGGAACACACAGCACACATTACACACTCACAAGGCAACAGTGGAAATATACATAATAAATAATTATATAGTCACATATTTTGCCATAAAACCAAAAAGGCAAACAAACCTTTCATATTTTTTTGATAATCTGCAAGGCAAGCTGGCACTTCCACCTGTTGCTGGATGGCTCCGTTGCCTTCGATTGGCTGAAAATGCAGAAACAGACACAGGAAAGTCACTTTGGATGAAAGTATAATATAAAACAGCATAATTTACATTGTACTGTGGCTTTGTGAGATATTCGGTCTATTGTAAATAAGATGGCACCGCAAACTATGTGTATGTGATGAATAAAAATATTATGTATTTTTTTAATGTCTACAGGTACTGTAAATTACATTGTTCTCTTGTGTTACAGCTTGTATTTGTATGATGGTATGTATGTATCTATTTTTGTATTATATTTTTATGCATGATTATGGTTGAATAAAAGTTCAATGCATAATACCAATACCTCTCTCATCATTATGCCCAAAGATGTAAACATGAAATGCTACATAATTAGAAAAAATGTAATTTGCAATGATAATATTAATAATCACCGTTTGTTATTACATAATTATCACAATCAATCAGTATTTTAGTTCTTACCTCCATATAGCATAGAATCTGCCATGGCGTCAGAGAACTGAGTCTTGACGAGATTTTTGGTGTCTCTCCAATAATCTCTCTGTGCAGGCAGAACAAGTAGACCCATGCCGATACATAGCCCAATAAACGTCTTCATTTCAGGGACAGTTACATTCGACCACTTAAGCGTCTTTGCCCTTGCTGGAGTGTGATCACGTTCGGTCTGTTCACGGTAAATATTTGTCCCTTTAATGAGATGCGCCCAAAGTTCGTCTGTGAAAATGTGATTGAATACCTTTAACTTTAACTCCCGGCGTGCGGTTGAATAGAGTTCTGCTCCTTTCAGATACTGCAGGTCATCATCATCAAGGAGGTCCTTGGCCACCTGAAGCCGCTGCTTGAAAAGCTACACAGAAGAGGGCAATATTAAGCAACACATTTCAAAAGAATGTAGAATGCAGACCTACCTTAATTTCAATGCTTGCACCCAAATAATAGTTCATGGCAGCCAGGAAGAATTTCACAACCATCAACTGGATTTTTTTTCTTTGGTCAAGCAGTGATCAAAGATAGTGATGCCAACAAAAAATAAAGGGGAAAAAAGGCACTCGAGTTGATTTACTGTAAAAAGTCCAAAACAATCTTTTATGTGTGCTAATAAAATCACCAATGTGAATCAGCCCTACGGCCTTAATCAGGGTGTGATGCCAGTGTGAGGTGTGTTGGGGGTCGTTTTACCTACCCGGTCACGTCGGCTGTTCATTTTTTTCTTCTTTACTTCATCGGTCCTCCCAGCTAGGTCCATTTTTTGGGGGGCCTTCAGGTGTTCATAGAACCTATTTCAAGCTTCTGCAAGACAGTAAGAAGTAGAGTTAACAGACTTTTGAGTGATTGAGTAGACCTTATTAATCCCCAAAGGGGAAATTATGCCACCTGACCATTCATACAACATATACACACACAATAGTAAGACAATGACACAAGTTAGTGTAACAGATAAAAAATAAAGAGCTAAAAATAAATAAGTGACATCCCATCATAGCAATACAAAAAGAACCACAACATTAAAATAGTGCTCAGCTATTGTTGAAAAGTCTGATTGCTGCACGAACAAAAGACCTCCTAAATCTAGTGGAGCACCTAGGTAGGAGGAGCCTTTGGCTCCTACCACGTTTAGTGAACATGATGTACAGTGGGTGATCATCCTTACACTTCTCCCTATTCACCTCTCAATCACCCACTCCTTTAAGATTTGCTCCACAGTACTAAAACACACCAGTGATGGACCCTGCTTTCTTTATAAGCGTAAGTGTTAGATTGTGTATATCATGCCTCTCTGAGGTTCATCACAAACTGTAACCCTCGCACACACCACTGTGAACTTTACACACGTGTGGGCTGGCCAGCATTGGAGACTCGTAGGCTCACTCACTGGTATATGTTCATTTATAAGGGTATCCACTGCAGTTCCCCAAGCCCACAGTGAAAGCGCCTCACCCGTGCCTGAATAAGAAAAAATCATTATACAACTGTATGTGGTTAAGACGACCAATATAGAAAGAAACAGTGGATAATGATGTCAGCCTAGTTATGGGACACATACATGAGTCCAGTTTGTGTCCTATTCTCAAAAACACACAATCAAGTGTTACCGCCAACTCCAAAGGGACTTTGTGGTTCTCCTGGGTCATGCGGGAGTGTTGCTGCTGCATCATGGCACCCTGCATGGTCCTCAGTTCCTTTCTCAGGTAATCCACTGAACTGCGAAGGTCACCGATTGCCCTGCAGCATTCAGAAACATTAATTTCAACATCTCATTGTCTTTTGTAATGTTTGCGATTAGCTACATCTATCTTGGGGCAAAAGCAATGACTGATCCGCTTTGTCACACACATGTTTAAAAGGTAGTTTATTTCCAGAATGCATGCTGCTCATTCACAAATGTTACCTTTTCATGAATACTTACCACCACCATCAAATTCTAAGTATTAATTTTGACTGGGAAAGGAAAGAAATCTTTTCCATGTCTGTCATTTTGAATTTCCAGTAATAGACATTTTTTAATCTGCAGAACTACTTTGGTCATACTAGTAACTATAATTTTATTTATTACTTACTTGGTCATACTAGTAACTATAATTTTATTACTTATTTACTTTGACTAAATAGTCATGAAAAGATTTTGGAAATAAGCAGCACAGTTGCAATGTACTTACCTACTCTGGCCACAATCCTACATATTACCTTCAAGTCTCCTGGCGGCTCTAAAACCCACCCAATTTCACAAAGCCCCAGTTGGTTTGTATGGTAATGGACTAAGAAATAGCGTATTTTTACCCACAGATTATTACGCTAAACACTTGGGTGGGAAACCTATGTAGGCTAGCTGCTACACAAAGATAGATCGCAGTGTCACGCTAGCTAGAAGGCTACATTTAGCTAGCAGATTACTCTCCATTTTTACACAAGTGGGATTTTGAAATTCATCCCCTGCGTATGTCGAAAATCAGACATCGACGCCGTTACATGTTATACATTCATATTACTGATGATACATTATGTCCCAATCATTCCATCAACCAGCTTATCATTCCACGTTATCAACGAATGGCAGGCTAACTGTGTAGCTAACGCCAAACATTCACCCGCCAAATAGCAATTCTCATATTTCAACCTTACCTTACCTCAACCTTACCTTAAAACATCTCTGATAGTGGGATTGTTCACCTCCCCATCAAAACGTGACCGCTTGTCCGCCAGGAGCACGGCTAACATTGCTGCGTTTCCCAATTCAGCGAGTGCGGTTCGGAGTGTGGCGACTCAGTCTGCAGTCGAGACGGCGCATACTCTCTCGCTCAGCCCTGAGGGCAGTCCGGGGATCACATGGGCGTGTAGCGAGCTGGCTACAGAGAGACACGAGTGCCAAAATATCTCCGGATACGAACAGATATTGTACCCAGTGAAATCCGGAGTCCAAATACGTCAATATTTTCATGGATTCATGGAAATAAGGATATCGTGAAAATCTGGTCCGGATATGTGGCGTGTCATATAAAATATCCAGTCCAAACACGTCCGGATTCTAGCTTATTTTGCCCAGTGTTAGCTTTTAGCTATGTTACCTTCTCAAAAACATTCCGGAGTTGTATTTTATTTCAGTCACACACTGACAGAACTGGAGAGGATCTTCAGGGAGGAATGGCAGAGGATCCCCAAACCCAAGTGTGAAAAACTTGTTGCATCATTCGCAAAAAGACTCATGGCTGTATTAGCTCAAAAGGTGCTTCTACTAAATACTGAGCAAAGTCTGAATACTTATGACCATGTGATATTTCAGTTTTTCTTTTTTAATAAATCTGCAAAAATGTGTGAAGAGTCCCTCAGTCGTCCAGGTAGAATCCATGATAAAAGAAGCGTGAAAAGTCCCTCAGTCGTCCAGGTAGAATCCATGATAAAAGGAGAAATTCAATTTGTCAACTGGACAAAGTTTGTTTAGTCAAAAACGTTTTGCCGCTCATCCGAGAGACTTCGTCAGCTCTGGTTCTAGTGCTGGTTAGACCCTGTTTATATCTAGCTGCAGGGAGGAGCTCACTACACTGAAATAGTTCTGAAACTATCTCAACTAATCTGTCTCTTTTGTTTTTCGAATTTCTCTGGCGTCTAGTATTAGCATATCTATTCAGCCCTAGGAGGGGCTCACTACCCTGAAATAGCTCTGAAACTATCTCAACTAATCTGTCTCTTTTGTTTTTCAAATTACTCTGGCGACTAGTTTAGCCTCCCTATTCAAGCCTAACGACCCTCTCCACCCCTCTGCCCTGGCTTGTCTGCCCTAATGTTTCTTTGTCTGTTTTTGACTTGGTTTGAGAATCGAATTATAAATGGGAGACAAGTTATGTCTAACTCCATAAGTCCCAAAGTGTTTCGAAAACGTTTGAGAACTGACGAAGCCTCTCGGATGAGCTGCGAAACGTTTTTGACCAAACAAACTTTGTCCAGTTAACAAATTGAATTTCTTCTTTTATCAATCTGCAAAAATGTCAAAAATTCAGTGTTTTTCTGTGAACATGGGGTGCTGTATGTACATTAACATGAAAAAAAAAATAACTTGCAAGGTGCAATAGACCAGTTTCAAAGCTACGTCATCACTGAATGCGCGCACAGTGTTGACTCAACACAAAGCCACTGCTGCCATAAAACCCCCAGAGAAGATATAGAAGAGAAGAACTCGAAAGAGAAACAGATGGAATAAATGATATTTCATATCATTCAACTGACATACACACAAGTGAACACCTGCTGCTTGTTTTGGGTAATTTGCCCAGGTGTTCAATGGTGTTTAATCATGCTGATTAACTAGCAAGCACAGGACACCGCAAAGCTCACAGACATATTAACCGGGTAACCTCTACGACAGACACATGTAAACGAACACGAACAACTTTGTTAAAATGCATGATAAGTTTTCACATGACCATCATAAATGGCATTTGACATGACTGAGATCACATCTGTGACTCGTGAATTAAGTCGTAGTATGTTACTTACCCCGCAACGCACGTGCAGTTGGCGGTCAGAACGTAGTTCTCGCGCTTGTTGATGATAGCCCAAGCATTGTACATGGTCGTCTTGTGGCCTTGTCTTTGACTGGGGAGAACATCAGATGCCAACACGCAAAACTCCCCATCGATATCGTGGTATTTTACCTCCTGTACATGGCCACACATGGCAAACTGGTAGGCATCCATGGATTTGTATGCGCGCACTTTCTCTCTTGTATACACGCTGGGCTTCTCCACTAAATAACAGTGGATATCTGTCCACTGTAAATCTGGCCACTTTCTGCGGTCATACTGCCACTCCGTGATCACATAAGGATCTGGTAGTCGAACCCCGTTGCTCAACGTGAGCTTTTGAATGTAGCTCTCCCGATCGTTCAGATACTCCGCTATGGTCCGCCATGGTTGATTCTGGGTCAACAATGCGCGCACATGCCGGTGACGTCACGTCTGTTTACTAACGGTAAAGGGGTCTCTATAACAAAGAGTGAAAAAATTTAAGTCTGAATACTTTCCATACCCACTGTAGCTGCATTATTAATGTGTCTACCTTTTGTTCACTAGAGATTGGCAATTTCAGGGCTCACATTATCCAAATGATTTGAATAAACGTGTTTGGAATTTAAAAAGATGGACTAAATATACAGGGTTTGTGTGTTATATGTGTGTGAATGAAGCAAAACACAACTTCAGGTATGCTTTTTATGAGGAAACATTATAACATAGATAGATCAGATCAGAAAATAGGCTCTTTAAACAACTATGGAACATTCCAGGCAACTACAATAAGGTTTCCATGGAGACAAGCATGAGCATCAAAATAGAAATGAATTTGAAACAAGATGACACAATACAGTTACTGAAGGTGTGTTTGGTGTCTCATGTATTTTATTTTCATCACTTAACAGACCTACTATATTACGCTATTCTCTGATCTTTGTTATAAGGTCGTTTCCTCAGAGTTGTGCGTTTTTTTGTGTTTTGTTTCATTCACACAAATCCTGCATATTTAGGCTGAACTCACAGGAAGTGCTCCACTATGTGTGTGTTTTCACTGCAATCATTTGGATAATCTCAGCTCTGGAATTTCCAATTTACTGATCAAAAGTAAAAAGTAGCTGCTTTGCTTTGCAGATGTAGACAGACTAACAACCCAGGGCTACTCAAACATGTACACAAAACACAACTCCAGGTATGTTTTTGAGGAAGTAACACTACAATAACACGGTGCAAAGCTCACAAGAGTCAGTTTAGCGTGATATAGGACCTTTAGGACACTTGTAAATGAATAAATGTATGGTAGATATGTTTAAAGTCATACTGTGGATTCGTCAAAACCAGAGAAGGAGACATTTTTTTCCGATCTTACATTTTTGATCTTCCTAGAGGATTAGAGTAACATCTTCTCTCCGTAAACTTCCTGTATAATTACTGTAAGTTTGCTTCTCTTCAGGGATGCCAGTCACTCTTCTCACATTGGACTAAGGAGGTTTAGGGCTCAGCTGTCTGCCTCTGAATACCCACAATGCACCGGGAGGAGGGGTCCACAGGAACATGGAGGTGGCTATGCAATTACTTTGGTTCTGCTTCAGTCATTTCAACAAGGAGAAGGTCTTATAACTAAAATTGCTATATTAAAAAGTTCAGAAAAATACACAGTTTTACAGTGTTTTGTCATCTTTTTTTTTTATTTCCGTCATGTTGATCAAAATACCTTAATTTAGATGATAAAAGGTTGCATCATTATTTTTAAGATAAGTTCATGATTAGAAAATAGGGGATAGATTTTGAGTAGAATTTTTTCTTACATCTACTTAAAATATTTACTCTGAATGAACATAAGTTATTTAGTTGAGGAACAGTTACAAAGGGTGGCTACTACTGCTACTATTACTATTACTACTACTACTACTACTACTACAGCTACTACTACAGCTACTACTACTGCTACTACTACTACTACAGCTACTACTACAGCTACTACTACTGCTACTATTACTATTACTACTACTACTACAGCTACTACTACAGCTACTACTACTGCTACTATTACTATTACTACTACTACTACTACTACTACTACAGCTACTACTACAGCTACTACTACAGCTACTACAACTGCTACTACTACTACTACAGCTACTACTGCTACTACTACAGCTACTACTACAGCTACTACTAGTGCTACTATTACTATTACTACTACTACTACTACTACTACTACAGCTACTACTACAGCTACTACTACTACTACTACTACTACTACTACTACTACTACTGCTACTACTACTACTACTACTACTACAGCTACTACTACTACTACTACTGCTACTACTACTACTATGGCTGCTGCTACTACTGCTACCACTACTATTGGTACTGCTATTACTACTACTGCTACTACTACTGCTACTGCTACTACTACTACTACTACTACTACTACTGCTACTGCTACTACTACTGGTACTACTACCTCTACTACTACTACTACAGCTACTACTACTACTACAGCTACTACTACTGCTACTACTACTACTACTACTACTGCTACTGCTACTACTACTACTACAGCTACTACTGCTACTACTACTACTACTGCTACTACTACTACTACTACTACAGCTACTACTACTGCTACTACTACTACTACTGCTACTACTACTACTAGTAGTACTTCTACTACTAGAATAGAATAGAATAGAATAGAATGCCTTTTATTGTCACTATTCATATGCACAATTTACATCATACATTCTCACAATGAGATTGAAAGCATCTCACTTCAGTGCAGACATTTAAGTACGATATTTACAACACAGCAGGATATTTACAACACAGTATGGGGGAAAAAAATTGCAAAAAAAGTCCCATACTACGCATTAGTTGCCAGGTTATTGCAAGTCTTGCTCATATTGCAGTAAGGGTGACGCATTACAACCATATATAGAGACACTAGAGCGTGTCTACTACTACTACTCTACTACTACTACTACTACTACTACTACTACCACTACTACTATGCAGACACCTGAGTGAAGAGGATAGTCAGAACCACATGGACACAGAAGGCAGGTTTACAGGGAGGGTGGTGTTGGTGTTGGTGGTGGGGAGATGCTAAATGACTGTTATGCTAATCCATCATCATTAAACAGGGCTAATTGTATAAATGTTAGAATAACATATTCAAATGACTAAATCGCCTGTCTCCAACCTTTTGTCTGATAAGGAACTGTGTTAAGCATTCAGATTTTTCAGGGACC
This sequence comes from Paratrypauchen microcephalus, assembly GCA_036785185.1. Taxonomy (NCBI): domain Eukaryota; kingdom Metazoa; phylum Chordata; class Actinopteri; order Gobiiformes; family Gobiidae; genus Paratrypauchen; species Paratrypauchen microcephalus. The sequence goes on from JAVJIX010000172.1 coordinate 1,245,741, forward strand.
AGGTGAAGAGGGTGAAAAACATCCAAAATACATGAATACATTTTATTCATGTAGTTTACTGGGTTAAAGGGACATGCCACCCCCAGGGCAAATTTGGGCATTTCCCCACAGTCTAGAGACTAAAATAAGTGGTGGAAAGCGTTTTCCTGCTCACCCAGCCACTGTCCGAGTCTGTCGCCACTGACCGCCGCGGTATCTGCAGCTCCTCCGCCTTAGACTGGAGTCTAACGTCGCCAGAGAAAGATTTCGGCCAAAAGGAATTAATTTGCTCGATGCTTTTCCCAATTACTTTCTGTGTAGTGCACATTCATATCGAGTGCAAATAAATGTGCAAATCAACACGGAGAGCTTGACTTGGTCATTTTGGGTGGGAACTATTTTCCAGTGCGGAAATATACAGTCGAATCACGAACCACGTTGTGCAACAGGGGAACTCCCTTCCTGGTGCGTAACAGGGATTCCCCTGGCAACGTGCTGCGTGATTCGACTGTATTCTTCCGCACTGGAAAATAGTTCCCACCCAAAATGACCAAGGCAAGCTCTCCGTGTTGATTTGCACATTTATTTGCACTCGATATGAATGCGCACTACACATAAAGTAATTGGGAAACGCATCGAGCAAATTAATTCCTTTTGGCCGAAATCTTTCTCTGGCGACGTTAGACTCCAGTCTAACGCGGAGGAGCTGCAGATACCGCGGCGGTCAGTGGCGACAGGCTCGGACAATGGCTGGGTGAGCAGGAAAACGCTTTCCACCACTTATTTTAGTCTCTGGACTGTGGGGAGATGCCCAAATTTGACCTGGGGGTGGCATATCCCTTTAATGGCTTTATATTTAGTAAAGTAAAATGGAGGGACATTATGGGAGACTATGAAACAGTACTTTCAATACATTTGAAGTATAAATCTGCCTTTAACTACACAAATAAATAAATAAATAAATACAAAATGAATACGTAATTCAATTTATTAATTAATCAATAATAAATTGGCCCTAAATACAAATGTCTCAATTTTCCTCCTCAAAAACAGACCTGGAGCTGTGTTTTGTTTCATTCACACATGTTTGAGTAATCCTGCATTATTAGCGTGTTTACATCTCCAAAACTCAAAATGTTCCGCTCCACCTTGTGATGTCATGAAGCGGCAGTTTTCAAGTTAACAGCCCCTTTTACCTTTGGTTCAGTAGGGACTGGCAATCCCAGAGCTGAAGGCAATCAAATTATTCTAGTGAAGGTGTATGAAGTTTACAAACACAGCGGAGCACTTCCTGTATTTCCACATGACATCACAAGGTGGTACAGCCTGTTTTCTGTTTGAGAGAAGAACTCGAGTCTTAATCTGCAGGGTTTGTGTGTTAAACGTGTGTGAATGAAACAAAACACAACTCCAGGTCTGTTTTTGAGGAGGAAACATTAGAACATAGATCACAAAATATAGGATAATATGGGCCCTTTAAAATATCAAATGACATATTCATACACAATTAAATATAGGCTATATTTATTTTATTCAACTGTTCTTTTGTGTGTGAAATGTCAGTATTTATTTATTTGTTCCTATTGCTTAATACATTTTTGAGCAATTTTGTAAGTTAAAGGAAAAGTAAAGTTTTTTTTACAATCTGAGCCTTCTTTCGGCAATAAAACAAGTTGTTTTACTCACTTTGGTGTCATACCGAGCATTTCCGGAGATGTTTTAGATTAGCGTTAGGCTAACGCCGTTAGCCTAGCGCGACTTATAGCCATAGCTCGGGGCATTCCCCGAGCATGTAATATGCCCCGTGCGGGCTCCAAATAACACAAACTTTAGCACTTTTCAAATCATAGAAGCTCGATGTCTTTAGTCTACAATTTCGTTTGGTCAAAAGTGGCCTGTAATCCGAGATTTAGCCATAGTTTTGACTAGATGAGGACGCCAGTGCGCATGTGCGGAGTGTGCTCTCAGCTCCCGGGACCCAAACATGGAACGCAAAGCTGTAAACTATGGATAAATCTCGGATTACAGGCCACTTTTGATTCAAACGAAATCGCAGACTAAGACATTGAGCTTCTATGATTTGAAAAGTGCTAAAGTTTGTGTTATTTGGAGCTCGCACGGGGCATATTACATGCTCAGGGAATGCCCCGAGCATTGGCTATAAGTCGCGCTAATCTACGCTAATCTAAAACATCTCCGGAAATGCTCCATATGACACCAAAGTGATATGGTTGAGTAAAACAACTTCTTTTATTACCGAAATAAGGCTCAGATTGTAAAAAACGTTACTTTTCCTTTAAAGGTACAGTGTGTAGGATTCGTGGCGCATAGGTGGTTAGTAGCTATTCCACTTCCTCTTTTGGCTACGGCAGACCTCGAGGGTCACCCGGGCGCGCCGTAGCGCCGACAGCTCGCGTACCCGCGCACGAACCGCGCGCCGCTGTATAAATAAAACGCGGTTCCCCGTTCACTTTTTTTTTTTTCTTTTAGCATGAAAACACACAATCCCGATCATGATTCATGACAATCTACACATCAAATGAAACCTTACAGTCTCCTCTTTTTGACTATGCAATTCATTTACCTGCAAAACAATCACTCCCCGAGCACATGGGGCTTTTATACAGAAAAGCACAAAACGAGGTTTGTTACTTATCTTACCTTTGAAGGCTCTGCACAGGTCAAACTCTGTATTTCACCATAAACTTGGTCTCAATCTGTCCATAAGGATCCAGCGAATAAAATCCAGTAAAACAATTTAGTCCAAAATACGTGTTAGATCCATTACGACGTGTGATACAGCAGCATGCTTGTTTACACGAGGCTCCCCCCTTCCCCCCCTCCCCTTCCCCTTCTCTCCTTCTCTCCTCCGCTCCCTCAGGCAGCGCGGCTGAGCAGCTGCTAGCAGGAGCCGAGGCGAAGGATGAGCCCAAATGTCCTTCTGCGGCTCTCGTATTCAAAATGGCTGCTTCTATATGGGGAAGATCCCCCTTTTATGTGACTATATCTAAGTCCAAAAGAATACTTTGATTTCATGATGGAAGTGAAAAGGCTTGGAAAACAATGTATTTTTGAATGGGTATCTTCAATTTCAGTAATTAACAGGTAAAAATCTTACACACTGTCCCTTTAAGTAGCTCCAATAAAGTCTATTTCTGCTAAATGATGGGATTATTACACAATTAAATACAATTATTACACAAATAAAGATGGAGAGAGCAGGTGCAAGGCTTAACCAGGCAAAGCTTTATTCATTATAAACTTAACAAAACAATGCTTCAGATAAAGAACAGGTCGTTGTGTATGTGTGAACCAGTTACTGCAGGTCTAAAGTACTATGGCCATATACCTCTACAGAGTTCAAACAGAGATACCACTTTGTAAACATGATGCAGATTTATGAATATTTACACTCCGATCAAGAAATACATTATTTGAGATTCAAAAATGTGATTCTAAAAATGTCCATAACGTGTTTTTAATAAATAGAAAACTCTTTTGTTTGTTAGCTTACTAAACATGGCCTACTGCATATTATCTAAACTCATGTGCTTGCTACATAGCTTTAGCTTTGGCAGAAAGAATACAAATGTCACAGCGCTGGCAAAAGCTCTCATTCACAAGTGAAATCAGACGGTACATGTGAACGCACTGCTCCACTGTGTCTGTGTGCTGCTCCACTACAGTGAACTGGAACCAAGGAAGATCTGTGATATCAACTGTCCCTGCGTCTGCTACTGAGGCCACACGAGGGCGCTGTTGGGAATGGATAATACCTCAATATTTTTGCTGTCATTTTGATAATGATCTGCTATATTTGCTAATTCAGGGCTGTAAATGTCTTGGCTGAAGTGTAAAAAGGGCACTGTGCAACTCTCTACAGTCATGGCCAAACGTTTTGAGAATGACACAAATATTACATTTTCACAAAGTCTGCTGCTTCAGAGTTTTTATATGTTTTTGTCCGATGTTTCTATGTTATAATGAAATACAATTAAAAGCATTTCATAAGTATCAAATGCTTTTATTGAGAATTACACAGAATTCATGCAATAAGTCAGTATTTGCAGTGTTGACCCTTCTTTTTCAAGACCTCTGCAATTCTCCCTGGCGTGCTGTCAATCAACTTCTGGACCAAATCCTGACGCATAATCAATGCTTGGAGATTGTCAGAATCTGTGGGTTTTTGATTGTCCACCCGCCTCTTGAGGATTGACCACAAGTTCTGAATGGGATTAAGATCTGGGGAGTTTCCTGGCCAAGGACCCAAAATCTTAAAGGTCCCATGGCATGAAATTTTCACTTTCTGAGGTTTTTGAACGTTAATGTGAGCTCCCCTACCCTGTTTAGCCCCCCCATGGTTAAAAGTTGTGAAATGTCTAAACTGAGCATTTGCGATCCTTTTCTGCGTTACAAAAAAATCGGAGCTCAAATGGGCGATTTTGAACAAGGCACCTTATTGACGTCAGATCGAAAAAAGAAATGCAAATGCAGTTCCACCCCCGTCTGTCTGTACTCAGCGTCTCTGTAAATCACGCCCAGAGAGTTTGGACTGCGAATGCGCTAGGCAATGCGAAATGCGTTTTTTTATTTGCCTGGAGGCACGTCCGAGTGTTTCTAGGCTCGGAAGTCCTTTATCTGAGCCTCTGGACCTTTGAACAGCAGTGGTTTAATTTTATTTTATGTGGAAATGTGTTTATTTTTCAATGGAACGCTTCAAATCTCTCCCCCCGTGCAAAAACAAGGAAATGGATCAGCTGAGAGCTTAGAGCGAGAGCGGAGAGTTTGGCCACGCCCCCACCCTCTACTATAGGCCAGCTCTTTTCTCCTCATTTACATTCAAGCAACAACGCCCAGAATAAAGTGTTTGAGAGAGATATTTATGACTCTTTCTCATCTTATCTCTGTTTCTCATGCACTGAGTGTTGATTTTGAAGAAGGATTCATTTACAGTATTAGGGAACCATTAAGGAGCCATATAAAAGCATCAAGAAGTACCATGTCATGGGATCTTTAATGTTTTGTTCCCTGAGCCATTTTGTTCTGACTTTTGCTTTATGGCAAGGTGCTCCATCATGTACAAAAACATTTAAAAACTCTGAAGCAGCAGACTTTGTGAAAATGTAATATTAGTGTCATTCTCAAAACTTTTGGCCATGACTGTAGATATTATTACTTTGCCTGGAAGACAGAATGGCATGAAACTTATCTATCTCCATCTATCTCGCAATTATAGTGAGTTCACAAACTCAGAATCTGTCTTGTATAGCTCCGGCTAAATCTTCCTGGTCAGTTGCATATGAAACTGACCAGAGGGCGCCGAACAAAACAAACATGGCGATGCTGACAGATGTACTCCAGCCTATTTTAGTGTCAATTTTACCAACTATTTTGTTTGTGAAAAATATGCAGAGGGAAGATTTATGCTTTTGTGGACGGGTAAGATGCATGTGCTTTTCTCTCAACTCTCAACGAAAGTTCGATTTTCCTGCTATTGTTGTTCCGCTATTGTGACACTTTGACCGATCAACGTCAAGTCTTTGTTTGAACACTTCAGTCATCTTCACAATGACCCCGCTCACAGTAAAAATGCAAATACCATTTTAACAATTAAATAAATAAATACAAGATTTCTAAGTGGAACATTCCAGGCGAAGCAACAACATTAATGGAGACATGCAGTGCACTTTTAAGCGTTGCACAGAAAGAGGTAAAAGATAGTAAAAGTGCACAAATATTACCTTATTTCCTTGTTTGGAAGTTTAGACTGCACATTTAATTCTAATTGAAATTTTGATTCATAAAAGTTGAATACCTCTCTCACCCTTACCTCAGTGTCTTTGTCAAGCTGCTAGTACATGTGACATAGAAAACTACAACTGTCCATTTTCCAAATATTGTGATCCATAATTCAATAACTAACACAAACACTCAATGTTTCTTCCACTGTAACAGAAATACTTTCTTAACTTAGTGTTAAAAATCTCGAGAGCACTGTGGATCTGTTGTGATGCAGAAGTGCAGATAAAATCACACTTGTTTTTACGACACTGTAAAATCATGGATGATTATATACTTTACTACATTAATATTTCTCTAAGTGCCTTTGTTCACACTGTTAAACCAGCAACAGTGGCATATAATCTCCTTTTTGAAAATATCTCTTGTGTTCTAACCATAGACTGTATAAAAAAGTGGACTAAGTGAGTGTGATGTCGCCCATAGCGTTCAGCGCCGCTCAAATGAGTTTGGAGACAGACTCTATATTATGAATAGGATTTTTTTAAACAGACAAAATAGTGAAATAAAAACACCAGGATCATGTAGAGCGGGTTAATATGAACATTTTAAAGGGATAGTGCGTTTTTTTTTTAAATGTTAATCTGTATGGGTTTCCTTCTAAAAGTTACGTGTGTTGACACCGGCTTACCTCTGACAGTCTCAGCTGATCCCGGTTCGGCTCGCTTTCTGGAGCCCACGTAAGTAGGTCCGGTAACTTCCCTGGAACATGAAATAAAGCTTGTTTTTCTTCTCAAAACAAAAAATTTGTTAGAAAGGTGATATATTTGCGTCCGAAACAGTTGTCCACGAAACATCCAGCAGCGTATTTCACATTCGCGTATTGTCTCTCTCCACTCGTATCACTACGCCCATGTTAACTCTATCAGCCTGTTCACTTGTAAACTTCGGCGTAGACATCCGCTGAAGGTGAACAGGCTGATAGAGTTAACATGGGCGTAGTGATACGAGTGGAGAGAGACAATACGCAAATGCAAAATACGCTGCTGGATGTTTCGTGGACAACTGTTTCGGACACAAATATATCACCTTTCTAACAAATGTTTTGTTTTGAAAAGAAAAACAAGCTTTATTTCATGTTCCAGGGAAGTTACCGAAGTTACATGGGCTCCAGAAAGCGAGCCGAACTGGGATCAGCTGAGACTGTCAGAGGTAAACCGGTGTCAACACACGTAACTTTTAGAAGGAAACCCATACAGATTAACATAAAAAAACAAAAAAAACAAAAACGCACTATCCCTTTAAGACCAAAATGAGGAGGCTCACAGCAGCAGTTACAGAGAGAGGCCACAACATTCCAATGTATAAGTCAATAGGAGCATCAGAAGGAGCCGGAAGAGCCGCATGTGAGCTTCATATTTGGAACGTGGCAGAAAATAGCTTTGTCCATTTATAAATACAGTCTATGGTTCTGACCCTGTGTCATTTTTACATTTGCATTTCATATATTTTTAAAAACAGCATTTTCCTACAGATTTTCAATACAAAAGGTTTACAGTACAGAATTAATACTTTGCAGCTGATGTAATCAACATTCCCTGGGAATGTGAAGCTAACTGTAGGCTCTGCTCTGTCTGAGGCTTTGTTCAGCCTGAATCTGAGTTTTATTTTGACACAATTTGACCAGAAAAAAACTGACTTGGTTGGAGCTATTAAACAAGTCAAGACAGTTTTCAGATCAAATCAAAAACCTAATCGTGGTCTTGAACCTGATTACTGATCACAGGCTCCTGAAAATGTGTTGTTTACAGCCATTTTGATTTTTTTGAGATTATAAACCAGGGGTGTCAAACATGCCAGATCCGGCCCTCCAAGACCTTTAATCTGGCCCTCGGCTGATTTTCTATTAAAATATTGTAATTATATTTTAATTTTCTATTAAAATATTGGTAATTTTCTGCCTCTTTTCTCCACAGTTTAGCATAGCAGCGTCTCCAGCGCCTCTGTGCGTGGCCCCTCCCACCAGAGCAGCACAAATGAAGACTCGCCTCTTTCCAAACACTCTTAAAGGACCATCGTTTTGACTGTCGACCGTGACACCCTCATCAGCAAAATGTCAAACATGAGAAAAGTGGACAATGAGTGCTAGAAAAATGGACTAATTCCTATTTGTTCACAGAGGTGAATGGGAAACCTGTGCGCTTGCACTGAAATTACAGTTTTCTTAAAGTTTCAGGTTGTTCATAATATTATAATATTTTGTAAAAGAAAGTTCATCAAATTGGCCGCACGGTGGCTGAGTGGCTAGCACTCATGCTTCACAGCAAGAAGGTTCTGGGTTTGATCCCCGGGTCACCCAGGCCCTTCTGTGTGTGTTCTGTGTGGAGTTTGCATGCATGGTCTGGGTTCGATCCCCGGGTCGCCTGGGCCTTTCTGTGTGGAGTTTGCATGTTCTTCCCGTGTCTGGGTGGGTTTTCTCCGGACACTCCGGTTTCCCCCACCAACCCAAAACATGCACCAAAACTCCAGCTTAGGTCCTGACCAAACCGAAGCAAGAAGATCATGGAGATGGTCCCCGGGCGCAGTAATGTGCTGCCCACTGCTCCTAATATATATAGGATGGGTTAAATGCAGAGAAGAATTTCTCCAGTGTGAGATCAGTAAAGTCACTTCTTCTTCTTTAAAAAAGACTTCTGTAATAGATTTGCATTTCTCTGCACAAATATTTGGGCTTATTTGAGTTATATTTGCCATGAGTTTTCCGATGCGTCCCCTTTGGGATCACAGGAGGTTGGATACGGCCCCCGGACCAGAACGAGTTTGACACCCCTGTTATAGACCATCTGAAAACTTTTTAGCTGTGTTGGCTAATATGTGTATTCATCACTATGATAAATGCTGAACAAATCACCATGCACATACATGTAGAACACCCCAGTGTGATGTCACTGCAGAGTATCTATCATCAGAAGTTTGCTACACTGTGTAATAATATAACCAATACTGTTACAACAGTTAATAACATTTATTTAAAACTATAATACTGTTTTTGCCTGGTAACAAGAACAAAGCCGATTTAGCTCCCAGAATCAGGCAAATGTACCCTGTTTTCACTTTATTAACTGTTATTACATTATCGGTTGCTACATAAATCTTTAACACTTTGTTTTTGTTTTCATGATTAGAACCTTATGGAAGCCCACATCCTAAAACAAACTCAATGGAAATGCTAAAAGTTGAAATATTTACACACATTTACATTTGATTTGTCTTTTCAGTGGCTGTTGTATTCTCCCGTCTATCAGCTCTTTACTCCTGTTTCCAAGTCTAACAAATAACTATAAATATACAGACCATTTCCACAATACCGCTCACCTTGTTTTTTGTGTCTATTATATGCAATGCTATCAAACTGAATTAGCCTGTTATAGTTCTAGATGTCCCCTGTCCCAGCAAATGTATACAAAACCAGTGATATGTCCCAGTTTTATACAAGAAATGTATAAAATGTTCCAGGTGTCCTTATTTTGCACAATTTGATCCTCAGCAACAGAAAAGAGGGGCATACATTGTCATTTGTTTAGCTAAAATACAGGAAACCGTACTTGAATATGACCATAAAAAAGTTCAGATTATGACCCACAAGTGAGTCAAGAGTGGACAATGTTACAGTCATGGATTTGAGCAAAATGTGTCTAGCTTCAGTACAGATATATTGTACAAGAAGCACTACAAGTCATCTGTGGAGTGTCTGCATCTAACTACAAATTATTGTCCGAGAACCAGGAAGTGCACAATTAGCAGGCTAGTTGGCAAACCGTGAATATTTAGGATGCTCTGAATGTGTAAGGTAAGTGAGGAATAACTTTGGACCACTGCAACGTTTTAAAAGTTCTGTTTTAGTTCTGCTTTTCATATTTTTCAGACAGTAAAAATCAGGTCCAGCACCTAGATAAAGTTAAAGTAGAATTAACGTTTTTTACAATCTGAGCCTTATTTCGGTAATGAAACAAGTTGTTTTACTCACCCATAGCACTTTGGTGTCATATGGAGCACTTCCAGAGATGTTTTAGATTAGCGATATCCGTAACACGTGTTCTCGGGGCATATAATATATGCCCCGAACGGTCTCTAAATAACACAAACTTTAGCACTTTTCAAATCATAGAAGCTCAATGTCTTAGTCTACGCTTTCATTTGAGTCAAAAGTGGCCTGTAATCCGAGATTTATCCATAATTTACAGCTTTGCGTTTCCTGTTTGGGTCCCGAGAGCTGAGAGCTTGCCTGGTTTACACCTGACCATATCACAAGTGATATATGGTCTGGGAGCCACCTTCGAAATATCTCGTAGCGGAGGTGTGATTTACGATCGCCAACGGCCGTTTATTGGGCGTTACGAATGTCTATCATTTGGCATATACGTAGCCCATAGCCAATCATGTCAGTTGTCAGTTCAAACTACAAGCTTCCGTTTGTCACGTAGTACGCGTCACCGTCTTGCCACCCCTCCCCGCTCTCTGATTGGCTCCCAGAATCGGGAGAGCTCTCTTGCCATAGTTGCCAGGCTGTCTTTCAGATCGGAACGAACGAAAGCAGCCTGGGATTTCCCAGGTTAGCTGAGAGTGAAATAAACTGTGACTCCGCACATGCGCACTGGCCTCCTCATCTACTCGAAACTATGGCTAAATCTCGGATTACAGGCCACTTTTGACTCAAACTAAAGTGTAGACTAAGACATTGAGCTTCTATGATTTGAAAAGTGCTAAAGTTTGTGTTATTTGGAGACCGCAAACATGTGCCCCGAGAACTCACATTACGGATATCGCAAATCTAAAACATCTCTGGAAGTGCTCCATATGACACCAAAGTGCTATGGGTGAGTAAAACAACTTGTTTTATTACCAAAATAAGGCTCAGATTGTAAAAAAAATGTTAATTCTCCTTTAAGTTATAATTCAGGTTTGGTTTTAGTTTAAAGACAAAATGTACTAACATTGTATGTGGATTTTGAACTAGCCTAGCGGTATTATTGAAATTGTCGTATATTGGGGGATGTTTGTACCAATAAAGCAACTATCACAAATTCAAATTCTGCTTTTCTTCCTCTTCAAACCCAATTCATTCTGTTTTATGTAGGCTACATTTGATCATTCTTTCAACTTATTCAGAATTGGGTTAGCACATGCAGCCTGCCAAATAAGCCGTAGCTAGCCTATCTAGCCTAGCCTATCTAAGGTAATGTAGGAAAACATAAAGTGCTGAGCCATAATATCTAAAATTACAACAACAGCTGATTCAATAGTCTTAGATGATTGGATATTGTCCATAGTATTGTCCTCAATCCTTTTATGCTAACTCTATAGCCCTGTATACAGAAATAACCCCCGGATGTTTTAGATTTTTAGCATTAGCCCGTTAGCCTTAGCCTAGCAAGGTGACGCGCTCATCCGCATATGTGCTTGGTAGCGCGGAGGAGGCACGGCGGCTGGTGGTTGTAGCGGCATGGACTGGGGTGGTGGTCCGCTGGGGTGTGGGTGCTGCGGGTGAGACGACCGGGGGAGGGTGGAGGTGCTCGGTGTCGCCCCCGGGTGCAAAGGGTGAGGAGGATATGACGATGAGGAGGAGGAGGACGCGGGCTGGAGCTGGTAGCTAGCTGCTGACGAAGGTCCCGAAGAGGAAGGGGGCGTGGCTTGTTGCTGCTGAGGGGGCGGGGTCTGGTTGAGCTGGATGGAGATATCCGAGGAGACCTCGGAAGCGCTGCGCCCCCTCTTGGGTGGAGGCCAGGAGTCCGGGTGCAGGTACTGCCCGCTGTAGTCGCTGCAGTCAGACATGCGGGGGCGGTAGAGAGCGGGGTGGGGTCGGTACAGCTCTTCTTCTGCGTAACGTTTCATGAAGAGGTACACGGACATGACACCTGCCCCCTGAGGAGAGACAGAAAATAACATATTAATTGTCAAAAATAACACATTTGGTTGAGTTATGCAAATTAACTAATGATCAATGGTGGAAGAAGTACTCTATTTTGTAAATATTTTGTAAACATCGCCACTTACTAGTGAACAGGCTAATAATAATAATAATAGGCGTGCAGTGATACGACTCGAGAGAAAATAGCACCAAGCGATTATGACTTCTGACTTTTTCGTGGGCTCGTTTTGTGACGCAAATATATCACTTTTTGGACAAATATTGTTTTGAGAAGAAAAACAAGCTTTATTAACTGTCCTGGCTAACTTGCCAGACCTACTTTCATCAGCGCCAGAACCGGGCATAAACTCGGCTCACAGGACACTGTCAGGGGTAAGTCAGTGTTAATGCACGACACTGCTGAAGGGGATGCCATACAGATTCACATAAAAAAAACAGAAATATCCCTTTAAGTACCTATTTCAAAATGGACTTCAAGAGTAAAAAGATTTTGAGATCTAATAAATCTTCAAATGAGTAGATTTTGATAAAAATTTCTGCCAAATTTTGTGCAACAGAGGCAGATGATAGTTTTTTTCGTAGCTGGTTTTATTTGTATATACAGTGGTCCCTCGCTCTATCGTGGTTCACTGTTCGCGGCCTCGCTGTTTGGCGGATTTTTTTAATTATTATTTTTAATAGTGTAACATTTTTTTAAATAGTGTAACATTGTGTTCTGCGTTCTGATTGGCTAAGAGACTGTAGACCTTTGCCGATTGATAGACGGGGGATGCGGGGGACCGGGACTAGACCAGGACTAGACCAGGACTAGACCAGGACTAAACGTGGACTAAACCAGGTCTAGACCAGAACTAAACCAGGTCTAGACCAGGTCTAAACCAGGTCTAAACCTGGACTGGTTCTGGACTAAACCAGGACTGGACCAGGTCTAGACCTGGACTAAACCGGGACTGGACCAGGATTAAATCACTCCGTGCGGCTCTTTGCTGGTTTCGTGCGGCTCTTGCGTTCGTTTGTGCGTGTTCGGTTTGTGGCTGCGAGGACACGGTCCTGAGGGGGAGGCATAGTCCGGGCAACCACGGCACGGCACGGCACGGACCGCGGTTCAATCTCGTGTTCGCAGCCCCGGCCTTCGTGCTGCTCTGTCACGGATTTGACCACAATGAGTGGGTGCACGTGTCGCGCACTTCTCCAAGGGGTTGGTGCGCGTCGCGTCCCGGGACGTGGCAGTGCCGTTGCCGCAGTGCGGTGCTTCCTGCGGATCCAGTGACTCATGTCTCCGCTCCCCTCGCGGTTCTGGCAGGGCTCCCGGCGGAGCCCCCACGCTTCACTATTAATACATTTTGTTAAAAATCTACGAAGGTTTGAGTGTTTAAACAAGAGAGAAATGTGAGAATACGTTAATTCCAGTGTGTTAAGGCATTTACAGCCTTTAAAACATGTATAATAATTGTAAAATATAAAGTGTCCTACTTCGCGAATTTCACTCATTACGGGTTATTTCTGGAAGCTAACCCCCGTGATAAACGAGGGACCACTGTATCTGTTTGCTCAAATTATGAACTTGATAAGCCCCAGCCTTTTCAGCAGGTTTCCAACAATACAAAATACTTGTTGTTTAAAAATGTAGTGGAGTAGAAAGTACAGATACCTTCTCTCAAATGTAGTGAAGTGAAAGTAAAAAGGATGGTTTAAAGTTTTCCACCACTGCTAATGACTGATCAATATATGGAGATATTTTAGATTCCTTTTTACATAGATAAAGGTTGAATTATAGCGACTGAAAGCTTCTAGAAACATTTACAAATATAGTGTGTTTGTGATGACATTCTGAAAGTGTTATTCTTATTTAGACATATTGATTTAATAATTCAGCTTTCTTTGTTATGAAACATCTTTGTCTGTGTAGTCCAGATAACACTTATCAAAGACAATTATGTTTAGTGTGTTGAATAGTCATGAATATTCTGCCTAATCGTTGCAGCCCTTTGTACTAAACATTTCTCATTACAGTAGGCCTCTATATTTTAGTACTTTTTTTTTTTTTTAAACCATTCTCAGTTTAGTGAATAAATAAATATATCTTTGGATTGGAAGGATTAGATTAGATTAGAATAATAGCCTTTACCGTCTTCTTTATGGAAAGAATCGCAGCATCAGTTGAACTCTTCATTTGGACAAGCAACCATGGACCTTAGTCAGTGTTTATAAATTGTAAAAAACAGTTTGAGACCTATATGGGCAGTGAAGTATTCAATTTTGTTACTTAAGTAAAAGTACAGATAGTGGAGCAAAAAAATAAAAAAGTAAAAGTATAACCTAAAAAAATAAAAACAATTGTAAAGTATTAAAGGTACAGTGTGTAGGATTCGTGGCGCATAGGTGGTTAGTAGCTATTCCACTTCCTCTTTTGGCTACGGCAGACCTCGAGGGTCACCCGGGCGCGCCGTAACGCAGACAGCTCGCGTAGCCGCGCGCACCCGGCGCTGTGCGAGCTCTCGCCGACAACTACGGTATAAATAAAACGCATGAAAAACGCATGAAAACACACATTTCTGATCGTGTAGCATGACACTCTACACATCAAATGAAACCTTACAGTCTCCTCTTTTTGACTATGCAATTCATTTCCCTGCACAACAATCACTCCCCGAGCACATGGGGCTTTTATACAGAAAAGCACAAAACAAGGTTTATTACTTAGCTTACCTTTGAAGGCTCTGGACAGGTCAAACTCTGTATTTCACCATAAACTTGCTTTCAATCTGTCCGTAAGGATCCAGCGAATAAAATCCAGTAAAACAATTTAGTCCAAAACACGTGTTATTACGAAGTGTGATACAGCAGCCTGTCTTGTTTACCCACGAGGCTCCCCCCTCCCCCCTCCCCTTCCCTTTCTCTCCTTCTCTCCTTCGCTCCCACATGCAGCGCGGCTGAGCAGGCGCTAGCAGGAGCCTAGGCAAAGGATGAGCCCAAATGTCCTTCTGCGGCTCTCGTATTCAAAATGGCTGCCTCTAATATGGGGAAGATCCCCCTTTTATGTGACTATATCTAAGTCCAAAAGAATACTTTGATTTCATGATGGAAGTGAAAAGGCTTGGAAAACAATGTATTTTTGAATGGGTATCTTCAATTTATGTAATTAATGGGTAAAAATCTTACACACTGTCCCTTTAAAGTTTAAAAATGTAATGTATTTTGCGCAGATTTTGAAGACTAATAAAGCTTGAAAAAAAAAAATGTGTTAAAAATAAACCCCTCGGCATTTTCAGCTGGTCTCAAACTGTAATAAAAAATACTTTTACTTTTCAGCCCTGTTCAAAAATGCAGTAGAAAGTACAGATACCTGCTCTCAAATGTAGCGAAGTAAAAGTACATATCCCAAGAAAAGTACATATACCTATAATGTATACTTTAGTACAGTATTTTACTACTTCTGCTTCATTACGTTCCACCACTGTAATGGCCTTGTTGACTGCTAAGACATGCTTTAGCTACATTCACACTTGCCGACAAAACCTGGAACTAAACCAGGACTAGACCAGGACTAGAACAAAACAAGTTCACATCAGGACTAAACCAGTATGAACACAGTATAAGCAGTTCAATTCAGGAGAATATCTGGAGTATGTAAATGAGACTGACTTTGCTTACACACAGCTCATTTATTCAAGGGATGCCCTTGGGACACAACTCTTTCACTCAGTTTTTGCGAGCACATGTTTTTGGAGCTGTTATCCCAAACGCTTTACATAATTTGTCCACCATGAGGAGCTGCCAAGGCCAGAAACTGCCTTTAGAAAACTCCTGAATCTGCATTCCTCCTCCTGCTCTTTGTGCTGATAGGGAAAAACAAAATAAAAGCATGATTATTTTGCAGTGCGTTGACAAAACAGGTCTGAGCTCCTCAGAGAAAGGACTCATCAGAAATGTATTCATGTATACAGCCAGGCCCAAAGGAGTGCTGCTGGTTTACACAGAAAACAGCAGCGAGAATCTGTCCCAGGAAAGATGTGTTTAAATAAGGAGAGGGATTAAATAAGGAGAGGGATTAAATAAGGAGAGGAACCAACATGTACTCAGGAAAAGTGGGTTAAGTATCTTGCCCAAGGACAGTGATAACACTTGTAGTTGGACTTCTTAAAACTTTCAGAAACATTTAATGAGAAGAAAGATTCAAACCAACACTTATTCAAGAAAGTGGGTGAAGTGGCTTGCTCAAGGACACAACAATAAGACTGGAAAGCTCCAGCTAAAAGATGTGTTTAAATAGGGAGAGGGATTCTAACCAATATTTTTTTCAGGAAAAGTGGGTTAACTGCTTTGCCCAAGGACACAAACATAGCACTGACAGAGTGATAACACTTGTATTTGGACTTCTTAAAACTTTCAGAAACATTTAATAAGAAGAGAGATTCAAACCAACATTTATTCAAGAAAAGTGGGTGAAGTGTCTTGTCCAAGGGCAAAATAATAACACTGAAAATGTAACTTTTTGAAGTTCCATCTACTTAAAAGATTGTTTAAATAGGTGTTTAAATAAGGAGAACCACCACCTTAACTTGGTGGAGGGGTTTGAGTGCCCGAAAGATCCTGAAGATGTTTTAGGGCTGTAAATGCCTCACCACACACATTCTATGCTTTTCTCAGACTGGAGTTGGGCTTTTCTTGCATTTCTCTCTTGTTTAAACACTCAAACTTTCATAGATTTTCAACAAAATGTGTTAATAGTGAAGCGTGGGGGGAGGCGACTCCGGAAGCAGCGCAGAGACAGGAGCACCGCCCACGAGGAGCACCGTGTGCGACGCACGAGGTGCACCGAGGAGCACCGCGCGCACCGAGGAGCACCGCGCGCACCGAGGAGCATGCACCCCTAGTCCTAGTCTGCACGACCGGCACCGGGTCTGCGAGCAAGAGAGAACCGCGGCGCCCGGAACGCGTCCTCTGGAGCCCGAGCCACAAACCAGCCGCACGGCCCTGGCCAGTCCTGGTTTAGTCCAGCTCCAGTCCAGGTCTAGACTTGGTTTAGTTCTGGTTTAGACCTGGTTTATTCCACGTTTAGTCATGGCTCTACAGTCTCTTAGCCAATCAGGAAGCAGAACACAATGTTACACTATAAAAAAAAAGTTAAACTATAAAAAAAAACCTTGGAACGAATCAGGCCTTTTCCATTGAAATAGCTACTCAACTTACGAAAAAAATCACGTTACGAAACCACTTCTGGAACGAATAAATTTCGTAACGCGAGGTACCACTGTATAGAGAAAAAGAAAACAGCTAAGGACAGGGACAAGGTCAGTGTGTCTTTGATGTCTCTGCGCTGTGGCCAAATTATTCAGATAAAACATAGAACAATGTATTTAAAGGTGCACTGCGGAACTTTTTGATAGCTGCTACATCCATTGCTTATGTCTATGGAGATTGGGATCAATAAAGTCTCTCTCTCTCTCTCTCTTTCAATTAAACCCCACAAATGTTAGAATCCCTACAAACATATTTATAAGCATTTATTAACAACATCATAAATTCAGAATGGTCTACCTGCTTGTCTCCATGGAGATGTAATTGCTCTTCCTGATATGTTTCATAGTACGGCATTAAACTTACCTATCATAGACACAAGCAGGTGGAGCTACAGGTCAGAATTGTGGAGATTAATGCCATATACAGGAGAAGTAGCATCTCCATGCAAGAAGCAGACTCCAAGGACCTTTAAACCAAAAATGTGTCTCCTAAAATAAACTTAAGGATGTTTTTCACGTTCCAAGACCCCGTGCATCTGAGCGGGGGTCTGTCTTCTAAAGCTCTGTGTGGAAATGTCAGGCTTCTGCAGCTTTTCTGTGGAGTTTTCCTTTGGCTCAAATGTCACAGAGCTGCAGCATGCTCCCTCAGACTTCCTTAATATCTTCTCTATTTTTTATTTTATTTTATTTTTTTTAATGAATTTTATTATTCGGCTTCCTGTTTGGAGGCAGCAGACATGACATGTAGAGGTAACCATAATGTTTACAAAGGCCAAAACTAATTATACAATAGTTATGATTAGAGTAATATAAATAAAAATGATAAACCTTAAGCTTAAGCTGTCAAAAAATGCCAGAGTTACTTCCTGTATTTGTGGACTTTTCTTCTCAACTTTTGTATACACAAACTATTACTTAGTCGCTATATCTGATTTTGACTGTCTTAAAATGTGAAAAACAGAACTGGTTCATTTGAAATAGTTTGCAGTGGTCCAAAGTCATTTTCAAAGTCATTATTCACCAGGATGAGTTTATAAGCAACTTTCAGAGATATGAAAAAATAGTATGCTAACCACACAATTCCTGATTCTTTGACAATAAAATGTTATATAATTAGACAAACACAAGATACCCCCCCTCTCTCCTCCAGTCTCCCCCTCTCTCTCCTCCAGTCTCCCCCTCTCTCTCCTCCAGTCTCCCCCTTCTCTCCTCCAGTCTCTCCCCTCTCTCTCCTCCAGTCTCTCCCCTCTCTCTCTCCTCCAGTCTCTCCCCTCTCTCTCTCCTCCAGTCTCCCCCCTCGCTCTCCTCCAGTCTCCCCCTCTCTCTCCTCCAGTCCCCCCTTCTCTCCTCCAGTCCCCCCCTCTCCTCCAGCCTCCCCTCTCTCTCTCCTCCAGCCTCCCCTCTCTCTCTCCTTCAGTCTCCCCCTCTCTCTCCTCCAGTCTCCCCCTCTCTCTCCTCCAGTCTCCCCCTCTCTCTCCTCCAGTCTCCCCCTCTCTCTCTCCTCCACCCTCCCCTCTCTCTCTCCTTCAGTCTCCCCCCGCTCTCTCCTCCAGTCTCCCCCTCTCTCTCCTCCAGCCCCCCTCCTCCAGTCTCCCCCTCTCTCTCCTCCAGTCCCCCCTCTCTCTCCTCCAGTCTCCCCCTCTCTCTCCTCCAGCCCCCCTCCTCCAGTCTCCCCCTCTCTCTCCTCCAGTCCCCCTCTCTCTCCTCCAGTCCCCCCTCTCTCTCCTCCAGTCTCCCCCTCTCTCTCTCCTCCAGTCTCCCCCCTCTCGCCTCCAGTCTCCCCCTCTCTCTCCTCCAGTCTCCCTCTCTTTCTCTCCTCCAGTCTCCCCCTCTCTCTCCTCCAGTCCCCCCTCTCTCTCCTCCAGTCCCCCCTCTCTCTCCTCCAGTCTCCCTCTCTCTCCTCCAGTCTCCCCCTCTCTCTCCTCCAGTCCCCCCCTCTCCTCCAGTCTCCCTCTCTTTCTCTCCTCCAGTCTCCCCCTCTCTCTCCTCCAGTCCCCCCTCTCTCTCCTCCAGTCTCCCTCTCTCTCCTCCAGTCTCCCCCCTCTCTCTCCTTCAGTCCCCCCTCTCTCTCCTCCAGTCCCCCCTCTCCTCCAGTCTCCCCTCTCTCTCCTCCAGTCTCCCTCTCTTTCTCTCCTCCAGTCCCCCCTCTCTCTCCTCCAGTCCCCCCTCTCTCTCCTCCAGTCTCCACCTTCTCTCCTCCAGTCTCCCCCTCTCTCTCCTCCAGTCTCCCCCTCTCTCCTCCAGCCCCCCTCTCTCTCCTCCAGCCCCCCTCTCTCTCCTCCAGTCTCCCCCTCTCTCTCCTCCAGTCCCCCCCTCTCCTCCAGTCTCCCTCTCTTTCTCTCCTCCAGTCTCCCCCTCTCTCTCCTCCAGTCTCCCTCTCTCTCCTCCAGTCTCCCCCTCTCTCTCCTCCAGTCCCCCCCTCTCCTCCAGTCTCCCTCTCTTTCTCTCCTCCAGTCCCCCCTCTCTCTCCTCCAGTCTCCCTCTCTCTCCTCCAGTCTCCCCCTCTCTCTCCTCCAGTCCCCCCTCTCCTCCAGTCTCCCTCTCTTTCTCTCCTCCAGTCTCCCCCTCTCTCTCCTCCAGTCCCCCCTCTCTCTCCTCCAGTCTCCCTCTCTCTCCTCCAGTCTCCCCCCTCTCTCTCCTTCAGTCCCCCCTCTCTCTCCTCCAGTCCCCCCTCTCCTCCAGTCTCCCCTCTCTCTCCTCCAGTCTCCCTCTCTTTCTCTCCTCCAGTCCCCCCTCTCTCTCCTCCAGTCCCCCCCTCTCTCTCCTCCAGTCTCCACCTTCTCTCCTCCAGTCTCCCCCTCTCTCTCCTCCAGTCTCCCCCTCTCTCCTCCAGTCCCCCCTCTCTCTCCTCCAGCCCCCCCTCTCTCTCCTCCAGTCTCCCCCTCTCTCTCCTCCAGTCCCCCCTCCCTTTCCTCCAGTCTCCCCCTCTCTCTCCTCCAGTCTCCCCCCTCTCTCTCCTCCAGTCCCCCCCTCCCTTTCCTCCAGTCTCCCCCTCTCTCTCCTCCAGCCCCCCCCTCTCTCTCCTCCAGTCTCCCCCTCTCTCTCCTCCAGCCCCCCTCTCTCTCCTCCAGTCTCCCCCTCTCTCTCCTCCAGTCTCCCACTCTCTCTCCCCCAGTCCATCCCCCCTTCCTCTCTCCTCCAGCCCCCCATCCTCTCTCTCCTCCAGTCTTCCACAGAGGAGCAGTGGAGTGAAACAGCTTTTGTCCCAGAATCACAGTTATTAACATTTATGAATATTTATGCAGGCTTCTCCTCCTCACATCAACCACACTGCTCTGAATTCACTGCACTTTGGGATTACGATAAATGTGAGGTAGTTTGGGTTCCTATGACGTCACTGCATTCTGAACAGCCCGGAGTTACACCTGAGTTGGAGGAAAGGTCACAATTCTCAGGTGGAATTTGCTGTTTTTCGGTATCAGACTGCAGATTTGTTGACCTGCTTTAAGGTTATTAACTCTGCTGTAATTACAAGCGCTTCGGAAAGTTGTGCTATTATTCAACCCCAAAGACGTGATTGTCGTCGGTTGAATGGACTTTAAGACACAAGATTAATATGGCAAGTTGTGGAGCCAGCAGCCATCTCTCAGGAGGTACTAAATTCCCACAGAGTTATATCGACCCCTGTCCTCTATCTGAAATATGACATCTTCAGCTGCTAGAATGTGAATGCAACCTATAACACAACTCTTAAATGAAAATGTATATGAAAAAATTAGTGCTGTCAGGCGATTAAAAAAATTAATCTAATTAATGACATTTTAATAAATTGTTTAGGTGGTTTATTGTCCTCTCCCGCAGTGCAAAAAAGGTGTCAAACTTGCGTGAAAAAATATTTACAGCGGTACAGTGAAAAGACTGCAGACTTCCCCTTTAAGTCTTTCGCTCACTTGCTTTCTCTCAGCGCACGTTACCTCCACTGTAACCAAGACAAGACTGCTGGCAGACCTGCAGAGTGCACCTATGTACCCCCATTCCCCCTCCCACATTACATAACATCCATTCGAAAGCTCATTTACACCATTCCACGATTAAATGGCGAATATTTCTGGTGCCAAAAGGTGAGCGTGTGCAGTAGCTTTCATGCAACGCCAATAAATAATATACAAAGCTTCAAATATACAGAGAATACAAATAATTGCTCGTGCAAATTACTCATGGCTCACATGACCCCCAGAACCTGGAGGATTTAAAGGGATATGCCACCCCCAGGTCAAACTTGGGCATCTCCCCACAGTCCAGAGACTAAAATAAGTGGTGGAAAGCGTTTTCCTGGTCACCCAGCCATTGTCCGAGTCTGTCGCCACTGACCGCCGCGGTAGCTGCAGCTCCTCCGCGTATTTGCTGGAGGCTAACGGCGCCAACGGAAGATTTCGGCCAAAAGGAATTAATTTGGTCGATGCTTTTCCCAATTACTTTCTGTGTAGTGCGCATTCATATCGAGTGCAAATAAATGTGCAAATCAACACGGAGAGCTTGACTTTTTCATTTTGGGTGGGAACTATTTTTCAGTGCGGAAATACACAGCCGAAGCACTGTGCGGAAGCACAAAGCACGCAATCTAACAGGGGAATCCCAGCCCCCACCTTCCGTAAACAAAGCACAACACGGTGCGACACCAGCCTGTACTGTCTGTGGAAACAACAACTTTTACTGCAAGAAAAACATACCGACATCACCAGAGAGTAGTCTGATCATTTACTATGTGCTCTCCTTGGCTCATCGCCTTCAGTAGTTGTAACATCCAGTCTTCAATTCCTGCAACTCCTCTTCAGTGTAGACTGGTTCAAAAAGGTAAGGTCTGGGATTTCGGAAGTCAAAGTCATCATCTTCGTCTGTAATGTAATCTTCAATGTCTTCAATCTCCATTACAACTCGTGTTATCAGCTAGCTAGCGCTGTATAAGTGATTTGATCCACGCTGTTGTTTACCACGCTGCGCAACAGGGGAACTCCCTTCCTGGTGCGTAACAGGGATTCCCCTGTCAGCGTTACGTGTGCTTCGGCTGTGTATTTCCGCACCGAAAAATAGTTCCCACCCAAAATGACCAAGTCAAGCTCTCCGTGTTGATTTGCACATTTATTTGCACTCGATATGAATGCGCACTACACAGAAAGTAATTGGGAAACGCATCGAGCAAATTAATTCCTTTTGGCCGAAATCTTTCTCTGGCGCCGTTAGCCTCCAGCAAATACGCGGAGGAGCTGCAGCTACCGCGGCAGTCAATGGCGACAGACTCGGACAATGGCTGGGTGACCAGGAAAACGCTTTCCACCACTTATTTTAGTCTCTGGACTGTGGGGAGATGCCCAAGTTTGACCTGGGGGCGGCATATCCCTTTAAGATCGCTCCAGACTGCAGCACAGGAGGAGGGAGGAGGCGGCCGGGCGCGGGTGAGTAACCTCGTAGTGCGATTTGGATGGGCAAAACTGGTGATTCTAAGTGTACACCCTGAGTCACGGCAGAACACGCTGGAGAGGTTATGGGAATTAGTTTATGGTTGATAATGAAAAGGCACGTGGAGCGCAGCAGATGCGGAAATGGGCGCACACGCTCTCCCCGGGGACAATGCTCTTAGGAATGGACCTGCTCCGTCACATTTTTATAAATAAACTTGCCGTTCAAAGGCCCCACATGCCAAATTTAAAATGTGCACACATTGAATTGCTGCTCATAATTAATTGCATTAATTTTTATAACGCGTTAATTTGCGATGTACCGTATTTTTCGGATTATAAGTCGGAGTTTTCATACTTTGGCCGGGGGTGCGACTTATGTGTGAAATTATTTACACATTATTATATAATTTCACATGTTATTTTCACACTAAACCGCAAGAGGGCGCTCTAGGCCTGTGGATTGAAGATTTCATTGGATTTAGTGATTTGGAGTGACATTGATGGTTTGGTAAACTTGTTAGCATGTTCTTTATGCTATAGTTATCTGAATAACTCTTAATATGTTACGTTAACATACCAGGCACGTTCTCAGTTCGTTGTTTATGCGTCATGTAACGTTAGCATACCGTTCACTTATTCAGCCTGTTGTTCTCTATTCTATTTTTATTTTAAATTGCCTTTCAAGATGACATGTCTGTTCTTGGTGTTGGATTTTATCAAATAAATTTCCCCGAAAAATGCAACTTATACTCCAGTGCGACTTATATCTTCTTTATTATGAATTTTATGGCTGGTGCGACTTATAATCCGGAAAATACGGTAATTAATTAATCTAATTAATGTGTTAAACTGACAGCCCTAGAAAAAATAAGAAAATTATACTTAAAACTGCTAAGGAAAGAAGAAGGAAAAACACTAACCAAGATTTCAAAAGTCGTCCTTTCACTCAGTTCATCCAATCTGAACTGACCAGGATGAACCAAATTTGTTGTGTGTAGTTCTCTGACCTCTTTGAGCATGAAGGACCACATTTCCCATCATGCACTGTGCTGTTGTGTGTAGTTTTCTAAACCTCTTCGAGCAGGAGGAACCACATTTTCCATCATACCTTGTGTTGTTGTGTATATTTCTGACCTCATTGAGCAGGAGGAACCACATTTCCCATCATGCATTGCGCCGCTGTGTGTAGTTCTCTGACCTCTTTGAGCAGGAAGGAGGAGGCGGCGAAGGCGAAAGACCAGCCGTAGTGATAGTGGAAGAACTGCTCTGCTTCTCGAGGACGGTTCATCACCTCATCGTTTATACTGGAGATGTAGAGCACCAGGCCCACCACCAGACTCAGACCTGAGAGAAACACAGCATAAGCACATAGAAGGGCTAAACTAACATTATTATTCTTTTTTTTTTATCTTTATTTAAATCCCCTTGACATTAAAAATAGGGATGTCAACAATTAATCGACTTCAATTAATTGTCGATCAAGACCTTGGCCGAACAAAATGCATTAATTGTAACTAATCGCTAGAGGGCGCTACTCTGGAATGTGAACACGAGATGTGAACCCACTCGCGAGAAAGACCATAGCGTTACATCATGTAACCCTTTCCTCTCTGGATGTTGCCGTACAACTCACAGTAGAGCTGGACCTAGAACCATATATTTTTGAAATTATAAAAGCATGTAACTTACATACTTTTATAATTTCTTGATTGTTCTGGTTTGAGGCCCTGTAATGTTTTATGCTGAGTCCAGGGGCCCTGTGAAATGTATATTTTGTACTGTAACCCTTCACAGATTAAGGGAGAGAAATATTGTTGATGCCTTAGTTCAAAATAAATGTTGAGAATGTCCTAAAAATAGCCTGGATTCACTGGTTTCATCATAATATGTAGACTAAATAACATTCTGTTATTTCATTTCTTCTGTTCCTTTTAATTTCAAGATTTCCATGCTGCAAGTGCAACAACTGAGCCAGTCCTCAATTTATTTTCAATAAAGAATGTATTTTGTTATTCAGCATCAATACATTTGTCTGCTTTTTACTAAGGAATAATTAATTGAGGAATATACAATATAATAATACTATGATATATTTTTGACTCAGTGTTATGTTACTATAGCTCATATTCTTAAAGACCCTATTGAAACACTCAAATTCAGGTGAAAAACGCCGCTTATCAGTTAATCGTAAGCCGATCGATAAGGTCAATCAACTATAGATTAATGAATTAATCGATAATTTGCATCCCTAATTAAAAACCTTTGCCATGAACCAAACAACAAAGCTCTAATGTCCTTTCTGTAATTATGTTAAATAAATCACCATCCCTTTAGTATAACCGCTGCGAAATGTACTGTAAGGACAATTAGAATAGTCCCACTTAACAAACAAGGACAAACAATGATGTGTACAACAACAAAGATGCTATTTTTACAGGAAAATTCTTTAGGGCTGAGTGATTTTTGTGGGACAGTGTGTAAAATTTTTACCCGTTAATTACTGAAATTGAAGATACCCATTCAAAAATACATTGTTTTCCAAGCCTTTTCACTTCCATCATGAAATCAAAGTATTCTTTTGGACTTAGATATAGTCACATAAAAGGGGGATCTTCCCCATGCAGAGGCAGCCATTTTGAATACGAGAGCCGCAGAAGGACATTTGGGCTCCGCCTTCGCCTTCGGCAAGGCTCGTGGTTTTGGGTAAACAACACAAGCATGCTGCCGGATCAGACTCGTAATGGATCTAACACGTGTTTTGGACTAAATTGTTTTCCTGGATTTTATTCGCTGGATCCTTACGGACAAATTGAGAGCAAGTTTATGGTGAAATACAGAGTTTGACCTGTGCAAAGCATTCTAAGGTAAGCTAACCTCGTTTTGTGCTTTTCCGTATAAAAGCCCCATGTGCTCGGGCACTGATTGTTTTGCAGGGAAATGAATTGCATAGTCAAAAAGAGGAGACTGTAAGGTTTCATTTGATGTGTAGAGTGTCATGGTACATGATCGGGAATGTGTGTTTTCATGAGAAAAGAAAAAAAAACAAACGGGACCGCGTTTTATTTATACAGTAGCGGCGCGTGGCTCGTGCGCGCGCCCGGGTGACCCTCGAGGTCTGCCGTAGCTAAAACAGAAAGTGCAATAGCACCATCCACCTATGCGCCACGAATCCTACACACTGGGGCTTTAAGATGATTTGTTTTAAAAATGAAGATTTAGTTGACAGGAGATTTCAGACAACCAGAAGCAATTCAAAACATGTGTGTAGAAATCTAAACTACATACCTGAAGTTGTGTTTTGTTTCATTCACACATGTTTGAGTAATCCTGGTTTATTATTTTATCTGTCTGCATCCCCAAAGTTCAAAATGCTCTGTTTCCACCTTGTGATGTCATGATATGTCTTAGTCTACGCTTTCGTTTGAGTCAAAAGTGGCCTGTAATCCGAGATTTATCCATAGTTTCGAGTAGATGAGGAGGCCAGTGCGCATGTGCGGAGTCACATCTTATTTCTCTCTCAGATCCCGGGACCCAAACATGAAACGCAAAGCTGTAAATTATGGATAAATCTCGGATTACAGGCCACTTTTGACTCAAAAGAAAGTGTACACTAAGACATTGAGCTTCTATGATTTGAAAAGTGCTAAAGTTTGTGTTATTTGGAGACCGCTCGGTCTCCAAATAACCCCGCCCCGAGAACTCGCGATATGGATATTGCTAATCTAAAACATCTCCGGAAGTGCTCCATATGACACCAAAGTGCTATGGGTGAGTAAAACAACTTGTTTTATTACCGAAATAAGGCTCAGATTGTAAAAAACGTAAATTCTCCTTTAACCCTCACTTTACATTTCAGTCAGTCCAAACTCACTGCTCTGACTGCTTTTGTATCTTTGTTTCAAACCTCTCCAGATGTTGAGTGAGTCTGAACATCATGGGTTTTGATGAGTGAACGAGCAGATGGAGTAGGAACCACCCCTGTGTCTCATCCATATTCAGGAAGTGCACAATACTCTGCCATTAGACCTCACCGAGCTGTTCAAACACGCCATCAAAATGTCTATTATTATTTCAGATTCCATTTATTAAAGATTGACTTGGCAGAAGATAAGAAAACACTGCAGTCGCTTTAATACATGTTTAAAGGGCCCATATTGCACTCCTTTCTGATCTCTGTTATAATGTTGTTTCCTCATCACAAACAGACCTGGAGTTGTGCTTTGTTTCATGTTTAACACACAAACCCTGCATATTTGGCGGAGTTCTTCTTCATTTGGATGACTAAAAGGTAGCTGTTAACTTTAAAGCTACCACTACATGACATCACAAGGTGGAGCAGAACTTTGGAGATGTAGACAGACTAATAAACCAGGTGCATTGTGTGACTTTTCAGGTGAGGTGGTTGTCCCCTGCAAGTACAAACTGCACTGTTATCATCTGTCCATCGGGTGGCAGTGTTGTGGCTTCACGG